>JAEIHY010016440.1:0-27101 GCA_018904565.1 Drosophila tsacasi
GGCCGATAAGGAATTATCGCATTTAAGTATGAATGAAATAAAGGGAGGCGAAGTGCAATTCATGAGAACAATGGAAATTCTGCCGGAGAATGTCTCACAAAGTCACCAGATTTATTGTGTTCTCCTCTCACAATCCCAAGCAGGGTGACTAAGAGGCAAGGCCAAGATCAGAGCTTTAATATGTAGAGGGTTAAGATGCTAAAGATTTTATTTCCTGGAAATTAGAATGTAATTATAATTGGGGTTAAGAAACTAGACTTAAATGGGTGCAGCTGAACCCGGAAAATGATACAATGTAAAATGTAAAGGAAAAATCTTAAAATAAATATATTAAATAAAATATTAATAGCCAGAATAAAGAAAAAGAATAAATAAAAGCAATCAAAAAAGTGAGAAGGAAGATAAAATTTAAATTTAATATATAACAAATAAATAAAACAACAAATGGGATTATTACAAATTAGTAAAAAGAAGAAATAATTCAAATATTAAATACAATGTTCAAAGTTGAAGAATTAAAACAAAGAATAATTAGAAAGAGTAACAGAAACATTCAAATAAAATAGAAATTATGAATAATAAAATGAATAAATTACTATAAAGATATACAGAAAAAAAAACAAATAATAAATACAAACAATGAGTACAAATAACTAAGATAATGAATAATTACCATCAGAAAAAATATTTATAAATTCCAAAAACCTTGAGTCATCATAAACTAAAACCAGAAATATCATATATCAAATATCAAAAATATCAGCTAAGCAATCCAAGTGTTTAAAATGCAAACTTTTTGTGGATTTCCTAAACCAAGAAAAATGTCATTACAGGAAATTGATAAGGAATATATATGTAAATAAGAAAATGTTTAAAAGTATGTGAAGAAAACAAAACCAAGAATCCAAAAGATACAGTATACATTTAAGGGGAAGCTCTTCTCTCAAATTAAAATAAAGAAGCTGCATACTTTAAGCCAAGCAAGCAAACAGAAATGAAGCAAATTTGGCGTCCGTAAAAAATCAGGGAATAATTGAGAGAATTGTTAATAGGAAAAAACGCTTTAATGGTTAAGTGGGTAATAGAGGGCAACGGGCAATAGGAAAAATGCAATAATCGACAATTATCATTATGGACAAGGCATTTCTAATAACGCGCATACGCCATGATGAACGCACTCAAGCATCGGCATGGATGAGCTGCTTATGAAGCCCAACAAATCCCTGGGCACCCCTATTCCCTGACCCAGCCGGTAGCAACTCCTCGATTTGAAAATTTGCGGGAAATGCATACCCAAAACGAAAGCAAATGTGGCCGAGTGAATGGAATCTGTTGGAAGACCATCATCCTTCCCGCTTCCCATTTCCCTAGCTTCTCCTTGCTTTTCTTCTTTATGCCACTGCCTTAATCAGACATCGTCAAGGACTCCGGACGGAGGCTGGTGGAGAAATGCTGCTACTCTGGCTCCTGCTCCTTCTGCTGTTTGCCTTGCTGGCTGCTTTATGAGCTTAGTCCGTGTGCTTTACTACCCAATTAAGCTAGGAAATACATTTAGCAAACTAATGAATTATAAACACACATATACACACACGAACACAGGCCAGGAAAAATACAGGGGGGAAAATCGAAAAAGTAGCGAGGGGTTCAGACCTTGTGATGCCCTCCTGAAAGTATGTTACCGATCTTGGCTCTAGACTATATGTGGACACTTACTCTATATGCTATCCAGTCGATTTTGTTATAAGTAAATTTTCCTATAAAAAAAGGTCTGTACTTAAATATGTTAAAGTAGCTCCATAATCTCGAAAGAACATTTTTTGAGATCTCATAGATAGGCTTTGATGTGCTCTCTCCAGCTAAACTCTTTGAGAAGCACTTTACTCTCTCCAACTTTTTGAAAATCGCATCGAGAAGCTTTGATTTGCTCTCTCCACCATCCTAACTCTTTGAGCGGCGAAGAGAGAGCCTCTGATTTGCTCTTTTCACCAACTAAACTCATTGAGAAATGCATACAGAGGTTCTTATTTACTCTTTGAACAAAACTTTTTGAGAATCGCATAGAGGATTTGATTTGCTCTCCCTACCAGCTAAACTCTTTGAACAGCGCGGAGAGAGTCTTTCAATTGCTCTCTCTGCCAGCTAAACTCTTTGAGAAGCGCAGAGACAGGCTTTGAACTACTCTCTCTACCTGTTAAACTTTTTGAGAAGCGCAGAAAGAGGCTCTAATTTAGTCTCTCCACTACGTTAACTTTTTGAGAATCGCTTAGAGAGGCTTTCTACCAGCAAACATTTTTGAGAAGCGTATAGAAAGGCTCTGAGTTGCTCTCCCCGCCATGTAAACTTTTTAAGGCACGCATAGATAGGCTTTGATAATCTCAATAGCTAAACTTTTTGGGAAAGGCATAGAGAGGCTCTGATCCGGTCTTTCTACCAGCCAAACTTTTTGTGAAGAGCATAGAGAGGCGCTGAGTTAACACTAAACCGAGTTACTCTTTCCGCGTAGGGGAGGTGAAAGCCGGAACCTGGAACTAAAACCCACTCTCCCCGCACAAATCCACTCACCTGGTCTACAAGAGAGAGAGAGAGAGAGAGAGAGCTCTGCTTGTTGGCAACTATTTAAATATTCCAGATTCCGCACGGAACCAGTTAACTTTCCTCTTCGTTAGGTAGTTCTCCCATCCGCCAGAGAGTTTGGGAATCAAACATGCCCCGCCCTACCCTAGAGCCCTGCCATGCCCTATCCTGTGCCATGCCCGTGCCTGTGTGCCGTGTTGCCTGCAACGCTGTATCCTTTTAAATGAAATTAAGCTAATTTGGGAAACAGGCAGCGCGTCATCGTGGTCCGGGGAATGGATACGGCAACCGGCAACCGGCAACTGGCAACCGGCAACTGGCAACGGAACTCATTCTCGCCGTGGAGTTTAATTCAATGCGGAGGAAGGCAGGGACGAAGCTCATGCATATGCAGGCCCCATTCTGCGTGCCAAATCAAAGTTGCCCCACATAGTGTATGTGTGTGTGTGTTAGCCATTTGCAACACATGCCACACGTCTACGTCGCTCCTCCCCCCACTACTTGGCTGCCTCTACCTGTATTGTAATTTATTATCCTGCATGGCAAAAAGGATTTTCATCAATTAATCATGCCGTGCGATGCTACTGCAGCTAGATAACACTAACGCAACGTTGTCCAGTGTCCGTTGTCCGTTGTCCGTTAGCTGCTCTCCGCTGTCCATTGTCCTCTGTCCTGTGCCCGTTTATCCAGAATATGAGCCAAAGTCCGCCCTTATGGTCATTGAACAAAAGGCTGAGGAAAGCCAAGGCAAGGCGGCATCAAGTCCTGAGTTATGGACCACAAAACTGATAAATTAGTGCCAAGTAAGTGGGCTAGGTTTAAAGGTGGCCAGCCTGACACGAAGGCATGCCGGATTGAATTTGAGGAATCACAAGCTGCTGAGCATAGAGAACCCAAACGCGTTGCAACCAAATGCAGATTAATCATCAGAGGGAGAGCAATGAAGCTAATTGAATATAAATAAGGTACTATACTTCACTGAAACTCATAAGCTGACTAAGCTCATTAGGCTGTATTTTGTATATTTAAGTCTCTGGCAAATATAAATGTACCCAAGCTAATTTCCACGCAAATTCAGCGAGTTAAAGCCAGTCCAGAGGCCAGCATGCCGGTGGCCTTGGCCTTAGTGACTCGGGTGTTCCGTGTCCCCGTGTGCCCCATGTCCCCAAGTCCCTTGTCCCTTGTGTCCTGTGTGTGTCCCCCGTGTCTGGTGCTCTCTATCCTGTCTGGAAGCTCGGTGATTTATGGAGTGCGAGCCAAGTCAGGTTGCCTTGCCAGTCAGTGCACTGACTGCTTCTCCCTCCCTCTGTGTGCGGGCATTTTAATTCGATACCCGGGTAAATCAGCTTAAAGTGCATGAATGGCCATTTCATGGACGATTTCATCAATTATTCAAAACCGGTCTGCCTCTAAGTAAAAGTAAATTATTGCACACACACACACAAAACATGTACTATATATGCTTCGAGTATATATATCATATATGTATATACTACAGCCAAAAGGCTGTAGCAATTTTTCCGTTTAGTTTATTATGCAAAATTTAATTTTAATAAACAAATAGGTCCAATGAGGGCAACAGGATCCAGGTCCAGGTTCAGGTCCAGGTCAGACTGCAGTCCTGTGGCATTGCCAGTTTCTGTACGAATGATTGATTGATTGATTGACTGGCTCATTGGCTCATTGGCTCACTGGCTGACTGACTGACGGAACGTTAAATTGTTTGCCTCCGGCTGGCTGGAGTGTGCTTTGCCTGCGGGATTATTTTTGCCTCCGGAGTCCTTCTGTTAAGTTTGCCTTATTATTTCCATTTACGGTTTTCAATTAAAACAGTACGTTCTGTGTCACGTAAAGTAATTCAGTTTCGTGTGTGTCGTCTGGCGCTAATCACTGGAGACAGCAGACTTCTTGTATGGTACTTGTAAGGCTAATAAATTGACTCACTTGTTATGGCTGTAAAATGGTATGTTTTTTGGGTATTAACTTTCATGGAAAATTGTTGTTGAGTATGTCAGGCGTAAGTAGCTCTAACTACCTAATCTGTTGGGTTAATTGGTTGGGTAAATAATAATGATATGGGAAATGGCTAATCAAATATTTCAATGAACTTTCATGCGGATTTGTTGATTGGAAACAAAAATGTATATACATACCTACATTTAATAGAATTTATTAAGCCTAAGTAGTTTCAGTAGCTGAGTAGCTAAGAAATGTTCTTAGAACTTATTTTTATAATTTGACTTACTAAATAAGTATGAGAAGAGCAAAGAAGGGGGCTCTATGAAGAGTGCAGAGATGCGTTCATTTAAGGAAGTTTGAGAAGCGCCGAGAGAGGCTCTCTAGAGTTCATTTTAAAATGAACATGGTACCTGTTCAGCTTGTTATTTTCTATGATATAGAATGTTTTAAATATACCATACATACAAATATATTATGATAAAAATCTTTTCCAACATAAGACAGACCACAAATAAATAAATTAATTTAATTAAAGCAAATTCCAAACTCTACCCTACCCTTCTCTTTGAGACTTGTCTTCCCTTTAAGAACCAAGATAAACAGGTGGGTGACTTCCTAGCCTTTGGTGTCTTTGTGTCCTTTCACCACGTGAAATAATTCAGCTCATTAGAGGAGACTCCTTCACACAGGGCGTCCTCGTCATCCAGCCTCAGAGTGGCTTGTTACCAGTCAGGGGAGGTTGGAGTTTCCACTTCGGCTATGGGGTTAATTCGGGCCATAAATTTTGCTAGTTGCATGTTGCTACTATGGCTGCTCTGGCTCCTGCCTCTGCTTCTCCCTCTGCTCCTGCTCGGGGCCAACTAAGCCTCGCCTCCGCCTGGCTGATATAATGTGACACCAGCTGCTTAATGTTTTGGTTAAAAGCATTCTAAGTGAAATGCAACAGGGCGGAGACACCCAGCACCGAACTGATGCACTCTCGACTTTCACTGGCCGCAAGCACCAGAGACAAAAGAAGGAGCCACAGGAGAAGCTACAAGACGAGGAGCAGGAGCGGGAACTGGAGCATGGCACAGACGAAGCTGGAGGTCAGGAGGGCGTGCCAGGCTCGGGCTGGCAATTTGCTTAAGCGAAAGGTTGCCGCACATATGAGGCAAGAAACAAACACAACTTCTTCTGCTGCCAGTCACAGTGGGCCAAAAATAAAACAAAATTGCAAAGAAAATAATTAAATTTATAAGCTATATAGGTAATAAAATAAACTTAAGAAAAGTAACTAATCTAGCTTAATCGACACATGCAGATTCTGCGAGATGGAGCAAGAAACATCAGAACATATCCTATGTGAGTGCCCCTCGCTAATCAGACGTCGACTTCAACATCTAGGAGGTGAACTCATTCCCCCCTACAGGATTTGGGAACAAATAGACCCTACCAAAGTGCTCTCTTTTATTAGAAGCCTAGGTATAGGGGCTCTACCCTAATCGTAAAGGCCAAAAGATCTAACTTCTGGTCGCAGTGCAACAAGGCCCTTGTAATAATAATAATAATTTAGCTTAGGTTTTGAAAATAAAAACAACACTTTTAGGCCATATTATCCAAGAGTTTCCTTGTCTTGCGCATAATGTACATGCAACTTGAAGGGCTGTGTTATTAATTATTTAGTATTTACAATTATTACTATTTTAATATTATTATTAGATTACTTCTTATATTTATTCTTTTATTATTATTTAATTAATATATATCCTCCATTAGAGCCACTGTTTTGGTACTGTTGAAAATAAGTTTGTTGCTTGCTTTTGGCCTGCGGCTGTTGTGGCAACATCATCATCATTCATTTGCGCCCAGGTGCGTTTTCGTGTGCACTCAGCTTGTGCTCGTATTTGGTGCTCCTTGGTGCTCCTCTTGGTGTTTTCCTGGTGTTTTCTTGGTTTCCCCTTTGCCGGGTGTCTGTTGCACCTAACGGGACACACCTTGCGGCGGCACCTTTTCCGCGGAGGCCACTGCCCGGAGTCTGCTCCTTGTTTGGTTGTTCGAAGGAGGACTACTGCCGCCTTATTCCGCTTGGCTGATTTCTTTGAGTGTGTCTGCTTGAGTTTTGGTTTCTGTCTCTTTTTTTGGACCCTAAATATTCAAAAATTAAATGACAACTTAATTTTTATACACATTTACTTAAATATTTCAAAGGTTTATTATTTAAATACTAAGGGATAGTTCCCAAGGCAAATATGTCATATAATAGATTTTCATAAAATAAATAAAACTGAAATTGCTGAATAATAAAAAAAAACATATTGCAAAAAGGCATAGTTATAATGTTTTTCTATTAATTTCCCCATTAAACCTGTGCCAGATATTATTTATACAATTAAAATTAAATGCATATTAACTTCAGCATTCTTATCACTTAAAGAGCTAACTAATTGGCCGAAAAGTCCTTTCCAAGGGAAGAGTATATAGAAGATAAACCTATTTATGGTTGGAAACATATATAAATATATATATGGAGATAAATGTATTTCCATTACCGGTGTCCAGATAGAGCCAAGGAGAGTAAGTAAAGTATTTCCATTAAGATAATTTTTGCCCATAGCCTCGGATAAATTTTTCGACTCACCTGGGAAACGTATGCGGCGGGTCACCCACCGCATAGTGAAACAGCTTTATCAAATATTGCGACATAATGGAAGGCAGACAGTCAGACAGACAGACATCGTAGGTCTGCCTCTGTCCCGGGGGTTTTTGGGTTCGCTCTGGTTCCGGATCGATCAGTCGAGTGCCGAAATGTCAACGAGCTACACGCGCCTCTTCCGAATCCTATTCGTGATCATTTTCCTCAAGTTGCTCTTCCTGCTGGGCCTGTTCTTTAGCAGTTACGATGGCTCGACCAGGTTAAGGAGGCGACCAGTGGTGGTCTCTCAGGTGGACATATTCGATGAGCTGCTATTGGATCGCAGGGAGAGTAAGGAGTTGTCAAGGAAAAAAAGGGAAATCAAGTTTTGTATTTCGAATAACTATATTTCCAGGCCCCTCTTGGGAGCAGCAAATGAAATGGATACGCGAGGAGATGCCCTCGTTTCCCCTCGAAGAGCTCGTACAGCGGGAGAAGCACTATCAACCAGTGAAATGTGGCCCTGCTCCGGATTTAATGAACATTGATTTTCACAACACGTATTGGCAAAAAGCAGTTAATCGGAATCTGACTTATTACCTCTTCGGAGCCTACTATGACGACCGTGAGACAGTGCCAGAGGCACCTCTGGTCCGCCTCCTGACCATGGTTAATCAGCATTTGGACAACAAATTCAAGTATCCACCCATTTACTGTCAGTTTTGGTTCGAGGGTAAAGCTGATCCCCTCATTGTTAATGTCACCGAGCATCGAGTAATGTGGCCCTTTGGCCATGCCGCGCGACGTATCTATCCCACCTTAATGAGCTGCCCCCTGCCGGTTAACGGCAGTATGGCGGATAAGGTGCCACAGATGGTGTCCCTGGTGGGGGAGAAGTGTGCCCGGGCTAGGAATCTGCTTAGAGTGATCTACGAGCCGGATGAGGCCCCACAAAATAACACTGCCCCCACTTCCACGGAATCCTCCTCCTCCTCTGCCGAGCCACCCAAGGAGCCCCGTTTTATGGTCTGTGTCAAGGCCATGGATTTCCCTTACGAGGACAAGTCCTGGCGACTTATAGAGTGGCTGGAGTTAATGCGCCTGCTGGGGGCCTCTAAAGTATGGCTCTACGATGCCCAGATGCATCCGAACATGACCCGAGTGCTGAAGGACTATCCCGGCTTTGTGGAGGTGCGTGCCATGTCCTTGGGACGGGGAGAGCCCCATGCTCGTCCCCATTTCCATCACTATGCCATGGCAGCAGATGGTTTCAATCGGATCCTGAATGAGATGATACCCTACAACGATTGCTTCTACAGGAATATGTACAAGTACGAGTATATCGGGGTCTTCGACACCGATGAGGTGATCATGCCCCTGGGCAATACCACCGACTGGAAGCAGCTGGTGAAGCTGGCCCGCGTGGTGCCCGACTATGAGAGTGTCACCTCCAAGGATTGCACCGAATGGGTGAGCTTCTGCTTCCGCAATGTCTACTATCCCCGGTATCCGGAGAGGCCCAAGGTGTATCGCAATCTGTCCAGTTCCTTCTATATGCTCCAGCATGTGGAGCGAGTGCGAGAGCATTGCAATCGAGGGGCGGCAGCCAAGTGTCTGCATGACACAAGGTTTGCAGTGGGCTTGCATAATCATTTCACCTTTTTCCATACGGAAAATGCCGCCTGCGGGGCCAAGTCGGTGCCCATTGAGTTTGCACAGATGCAGCACTACAGGGAGCCGGACACGAAGTCTCTGCTGATTGATCCGATCATCGATGCCAGCATCTGGCGGTTCCAGCCAGAGTTGCAGTCGCGGATCGAGAAGAAGTACCGGCGACTGGGCTTCCTGCCCAACGAGCAGCAGCTGGCGGACTCGATGGAGCGGCGGCGACGCAAGGATGAGTTGCAGTTGAAGGAGGCAGTGGGTCAGGCGGGGTGAGGATAGGTGTAGATTTCATATGGAAAAGATATGGCCTGGGATCTCTAGCTGGTATTTATTAAGGGTAGCAGAAAAATTACCCTCAAAAATTCAAAATTAATTTCAAAACTGCCCAAAAGTATGCTATGATATATTTGTCTTGAATCTAATTTTTTATAGCCAACTTTTGAACACAATTTTAAGGTAAACTTATGTTTTTAGGGTGAATTGTATTTTTTTTATTAGGGTAAGTATTTTTTTTTTTTTAACTAAACATTAATAATGAAATTAAGGTTAATTAAATATTTTTTTATATAAAAATTATCCTATGCTATATAAAATATTATAAACATTAAGGGATTATCAAAAAATAGTAGTGTTTTCTGTAAGTAAATCTTTTATCATATACAATTCATAGGAATACTAATCTACAACAGTTTAGGTTTTTCATAATTTTCAATAATGATTTCAATCTCATTTATTTTTAAAAAACATATTTTTAATATAAAACTTACTCTTTGTTGAGCTCTCGAACATAGAGGTTCAGTCTAAGTTATGTAGGTTTTAAGTTAAGCACAAAATTAAACCATCCAAACTCAATAAAGTATAAAGTATCTCCACTGTTTTATCACATTTTTTGTTTTTGTAATGCTTAAAACAAGTTATTTGTTTTAATGCTCTAAGTAGGCAAATTCTGAAAAAAAGATCACCAATAGAAACGGCCTGTCAAGTGTTTAAAAACGAATGTGACGCAAGATCGAAATGAATCGCAAACAGTTGGGCAAACAAACTGCCAAAAGTGGAACAATTTCGGAGGAGAACAAGAACACACATTACTTTAAAAAAAATGTTATAGAATTAAGAAGATTATTTGCCTTTTATTGTGGCGTAAACAACTAGCGGGCCCCGAAAGCGGTCTAGACCAAATACCACAAATTATTGTTATTCTGATCCAAGAGCAAGCCAAATGTGTCTAAAATGCAAACACAGTTAAAGAGTTTTTTAAACAAACATCTGCTTGATATACTAATTAAGCCAAGGAAGGCATTATTTTAAATTGAGAAATATTTACAAGCTTTTTCCTTGTTCAAATTAAAATAAAAAATTGCAAAAAAATGTAATTTAAAATAAAATAAAATGAAAGTATGCAAATTTATTGGCCTTTTAAAAAACTAACACAGAACAGTTTACCGAACTCAAATAAATGTATTTTAAGCTTAGTTAATATATTTTTGAGTTTACATTTTCCTAAAAATTATCTTATAAAATTATGGATAAATATTTATATTTTAATACTCTTTTCGGCGTTTTATAATATCAGTCAGAAGCACAGAACAATGTGAAGGAGTCATTCCTACCCTATAAATCATATCTATTCTTGATCAGCATCAACAGCCGACTCGATCTAGCCGTGTTTAATAGAATAAAAAAATGTAAGCTTTTTTCAAAAATTTTATAAATAAAAATTGTAGAAATTTCAATAACCAAATCAAGAATTTTATATTTTAAATTCGTTATGCTCATTTGTTAACCTAATAAAAACTGCCGCAGAAAAGTATTCCAAATTGAAATCACTATTTTTAAACTTTGAAATTTCCAAAAAATCATGATATAAAAATATGAATTTAATAGCAAGGCCAAAAATCAATAATTGTACAAGAAATGCAACGCAGTATGCTTTGAAAATCATTGTCAAAATCATACAAAGTTGTCAAGCTGCCAAAGGCACAAATGTCTTTACATTTCATTCGAACTTGTGGCAGATTCGGTTCAGTTTTATTCCCAGTTAAAATATTAACCCTAAAAAGCAGCAATCGTTTTGGGTAAGTATGAGAGCTTTCCAGTTCATCACGGTTCAGTACTGCAGACTTATCCACATCGAAGGTACACTATGGAGCAGGACGGTAAAAAACATGAGTGTCTTATTTGCTTGGAGCCCGCCAAGGATGCGGTAATGACCAGGTGTGGCCACTTGTACTGCTGGCCATGCCTGCACCGTTGGTTCTCGATGCAGCCGGATCCCAAGACCTGCCCCAAGTGCACAGCCCTTGTCGATGCGGATGGACCCACACCGATCGGTGACGGAAAGAACACAGAGGATCCACGCAACAAAGTTCTGCCAGATGACCAGTAGCTCTTTGGGACTTGAACTATGAATTGGTTGCCACATTTGGTTTTAAGTTCCTTAACCTTTTACATTTTTGTAACATCTATCCATAATATCTATGAGAATCCGCTTCCACAAGCAACACGAGGATGAGCATATCCTATGGAAACGGTTTCTCTGGATCGGATAGATGCTATTTGCACAAGTGGATGATGATCTCCTTGTTAATATTTACTTACAAACTAGTTTGGTAAATTTTAAATCCCCAAAGCGGAAATTGAAAGCCTCGTATTGTAAAATTGTAAAACTTAAATTTATGTCGATTTGGATTAATTAAATTAAATTGTTCAGTGCAGGTCTGCTTAATATTTTTTTAAGAACTTGTAAGGGCCTGCATTTTTAACAAATCTAAATTTGTTCCTCTTAACCCGAACCTTACCTGCTTCTCTTGTACCTGTAATGACCATCTCTGTTAGCTTTCTTGGCCAAAAGCGGCTAAAAGAAACGGCAAGCTCTGTTATATTCTGGCAACAAACTCTGCTGTTGCATCGAACGTGTTGTAAATGAAAATGTTGGCAGTTGTTGGTGGCCTTTTCTTGGCTTTTGGCTAAGGCTTCAGTTGGCCTAAACAGGTGAAGGGCTTAGATGTGACAAGCCACGCCGTCTAATTCTGCCATATGCCATATATATTTTTGTAGGACATTTATTTGATTTCTTTCTTTCCAGTTTTATTCGTTTTCTAATTTATTTGTAGAATTTGTTATACCTTTTTGTTTTTTTCCTCTGTTTTCTGTGTCTTTGTAGCATTTGTTGTACCAGTTTATTGTATAAATTATATATTATATATATATATTTATAATAATAATTTTGTTCTTCTGTTTTGAAGCTTTGTAGTTATAGTGTCAGCTTGAGCTTTGATTTTATGCACTTTCATAATTCTATTGTTTGCATTTGAGCTTCAAGAGCCTCTGCTCTTTGTTGACGTTTAGAACGCACATAGAATTTAATTTAATTTGCGTGTTTGGCCATTTATCCACTTCTAATTAATTGCATTGCACAGAAGCAGCTGGAGTAGGAAAACATTTTTAAACAACAATTTATACAAAAAAAAATAGCAAGGTAAAATGTGAACATGAAAAAGCAACAACTAAACGAAGGCAAACACGATATATATACGATACAAATATGGTAAAAAAATATATAAAAAAAAACAAAACATGCACATACATTTTTTTTTTTTTTTGCTACAAAATAAAAATAATAATTATTATTTGGCCAAATGGCGAATTAATGATATGAGCAAACATGGCCCAAACAGTGTTGTTGCTGTTGGCATGCAAATTATGCGAGGCAGCCGGGCTTTCATTTTTTAATTAAATGTTTTAACGCTAATCCAGAAGGGGGAGAGAGCGGGCAGGGGGCAGCTGGCAGGGGGCAGCTGGCAGGATTAAGCAAAAATATTTGAATAGCAACCAGGACGAGTGGCAAACAAAGGATAACAGAGGCAGAGGCGCTGCATAGCAGCTAGCCAGCGGAAGCGAAAACGGAAACGACAGCCAGCGACAATGGCGCCGCGTCACGCAAATGTCACCAAATGCAGTCAGCTTTGAAGACCATGCCACAAGCGGCAATGCATCCTTGAAGGCAGCCAGCCAGGGACTAGACTTGAGGCATTACTCTTATTTTATTACACTTTCTATTATATTCTATGAAAAATTGTTCCCCAAAATATTTAATCTGAGAAAAAAGAAAAATTTCCAAGACTAGTAGTTGCCTCGGACCTGATCGTCACACTGTCAGAGATTTCGTTTTTCAGACGACATTGTGCTCCCTTCATGTTTTCACAAAAAAAAATTACAAAACTTTTATACTGTTTTTGCCGGCTCTAAAAAAAAATTAATATTTTTCGCCAAAAATATAAAAAATAACAGAGAAGGGAAAGGCAGTCGCGGTGTATCACGAAATCACGCTCATCAACAATATATATGTTTGTATATATATATATCTGTAGCGTAGTTCGTTTGAGTTATTCTTTTGTTCTCACTTGCAATGAAAACTCTTAATTTGTCACCAAAGAGAAACAACTAGAAAAATACGTTAAATTAGTGTCAAAAATAGTCGGCAAATTATAATTAAAAAAAAAAGACAATCTATAACTTTCTTTCTTAAAATTCAAATCAAGGAACCAAAAGAAGAAAAGTGCTAAGACCCATGGAGGTAAGTGCATAACCAAGTTATTTTAATATCAGTGAGGTATTCCAGGGAATCCCCGAAAGTATGCCCATTGCAATTGAGCGGATCTCCGCCCCCATTTTCCACCCATTTTCCGCCCATTTCCACCTCCCCTTTGCCATTTGCCATATTTGCTAGCCATCTTGTTCAAACCAAAACTACAAGGATACACAGGAACCGAGTTAAACTAAAAACAAAACAAAAGCGAACAAAACAAAACAAAACATTGCCGAAACAAAACACACAATGCAACAGGGAGCTGGCCATGTTTTTTGTTAATTAAAATTGGCATAGCAGCTTCGGGGAAGGAGGCAGGAGAGGGGTAGAGTAGGGAAATGCCGGGAAAGCAACAACATTTTTGCATTTTCATCAGTTTTTCGGGGGGCAACAAAGCCAGCAAACATTTGAGCCAGCGACAGGTCACGGCCCTCAGGAAGTAAAGAAAAGGAAACGAATAAATGAATGAATGTCTCACGATTTATAGGGTATATATAGGATATATAAAAGTATATGAATTCGTATATATATTCACCTTCAAAGTGCTTCATTTTTCAATGGATGACAACCCATTGAGGGAGCCCCCCTCGATTTATGTGCCGCCAATAAATTTACTCAACACTTTTGGCCCTTCGACTAATACAATATTTACATCAAATTGGGCCAGCCGGAGGGGGAAGAAGGGGTAACTGTGTAACTGGGCGAAATAAAAAATTGCAATGCGTTTTTCTTAGCCAAGAACAGAGAGAGAGAGAGAGAAGGAGAGAATAAGAAAAGTAGAGAGAGAGAGAGAGAGGGTGAGTAGTGAAGAAGGATTGCTAGCACTTGAAGAAAATTTTTAGCTTGCATTTAAGCCTTATTTTAGCCACATTCTTGCTTGAAAATTTCCAAAGATTTTTTAATTTAAAATTAGTTTTCCTTCATTTTATATCATATTTTTCTCTAAATTATATCAGAGACTAATTTAACAATTTCTTAGTTATAAATATCAATTTTTCAAATATATTTAAGTTTATTTTTCCTCTCTGTCTTCTTGGCTTTCTCTTGTACTGTTTTTGTTTCAGTTTTGGCTTTCCCCCTCTACTTTCCCCTCCGCCTGGCTGTCGTTTAAGTTAAAAGCGCATTTGTAAAGGGAAAATGGGAAAAAGCTTGGTTAAAGGATAGCATAGAGAGAAGGAGGAGGAGGACGTGTAGCAGCAGCCCCTCAAGATCCCTGAGCGCCTTTTAAAAGGCAAATCTGCAGTGCAATGTCTTGGCATTTCTGCTCCTCACACCCACCACATTACATTAAGTGTTCAGTGTTCAGTGTTAAGTGTGTGGGCGGTCCAGGGACACAGATTTAGCATTAAGAGAGGGTGAGCGGAGTGGGAGGAGGAGTCCTTGCCCAAAAGGATTCCCATAAAGAACCAAAAAGCCATGGGAACCAAAAACCCAAAGAGCCTGTCAAAGGCCGAGGTCATTCTCAAATATTTGAACCACGCTTTTGACTTCGATTTCGATTCCTGGTACATATTTTTTCGATATTTTCCATTCAGTCACCGCCACTCGAGGGCTCCCATTTAAACTTATGACAGCCAAAGCCAAATGAAAGTTTGCCTTTCTGCTTGGCTTTTTTCATTTTCTCCTCCTGACCCTCAATAACATCCTGCGACACGAGCGAACAAAACAAATAGAGAAATGTGGCCATTAGTTAAAGTTTAGCTGATGGAGTGGGTCG
This sequence comes from Drosophila tsacasi, assembly GCA_018904565.1. Classification (NCBI taxonomy): domain Eukaryota; kingdom Metazoa; phylum Arthropoda; class Insecta; order Diptera; family Drosophilidae; genus Drosophila; species Drosophila tsacasi. The sequence continues at coordinate 15,118 of JAEIHY010016440.1, forward strand.
CACAGGATACAGATACGGGATACAAACTTAAATTAACTTTAAAACTCACTTTATTTAATTATTAAAAATGTTTAAATGTGGTTTCATTTTCTAAAACTATTTTTTAATTCAAATTAACCCTAAAAATTCGTAAAGACAAAATTTTCTTATTTTAATTCTTACAAAATTTGTCGACTTTGTTTAGTTTTCCTAAAAGTACTTTTTATTTTATATTTACATTTATATTTATTATTTATTTAATTTGTAAAACTAGTTTGCATCATCATCTTATCCTTTATTTATATACGATTATATATATATATATATATATAAATGTATATAAAACATTCAAAATGAACATTTGGCGTTGCATTTATTATTATTATTATCATTTAAAAATTCCGTGAATTATTTATATGCATTTATCACTAACATAGCTTATTTTCTTTTGCCTATTTTTGGGCTTAGAGTATTTAGCGGTTCGTTTTTTGTACTTTTTTTGGCTTCGTTTCGGTTTGTGCTTTTCTGGTTGAACCGTAATAAGTTTCAAGCGCTATCCCGCTTTTCCAAGCTAATAAGAAATGCGTGATGTGTTACCCCTCACACACACACACACTACTCTCTCTCAAGTGTGTTGGGTGTCGCACCCACTCGAATCATCGAGTCCCAAGTCCAGAGTCGAGGGTGTGTAAATATTTGTTCCTCAAGCTGGCAACTTCTGTGAACACACACACGTCCTCGTCCTTCTCCTTGTATGGGTCAGTTTGCAGTTCGAGTGGAACTTGTTCATGGCCCCTACGCTTTTACCCCTCTAAACCGGAAAATTTCCACAAAATTTAGCTCACGTCCCAAGGAGCTCACGTGTTGGGTGTCCATCTTTGAGGAGAATTCGCGTGATTGTCTCATTAGCGGGAAGAAAGAGGGAAGAAATGGAGTAGGGGCAGGAGTAGGAGTAGCAGTAGGAGCAGGAGCAGGATAAGAGAGAGGAGGTAATGCATTACATAATGACTGAATAGTTGCATCCCTATAAACCCATTGAGTTGAGAGAAGGAAACCCTCAAAAAGAAAGGTCTTTCAGCTAGACAATTAAATAGATCTTCTGCTATATATAAAAAAATATATTTTACCCAGATCTTTCCCTAGAACTTAAGTTTTTTTTAGGCATCCCAAAAACTAGTCCCATTCCCTTAAATACAATTTTTTTTTTTTTGATCGCGTTAGCCTTGAGCTCACACTTGTCATTGTACGTTTCGTTTGATGTTCAGAAATTCAGTCTACATTTTGCTTTCGACTAACAAACAACACAAAAAAGACTAACCAGACCAATATTGGAATTGTTCTGGTCGAGTATAGAACCCATTATTCCATAAGTTTATTGTGAGTTATCTTCAAATATTATTACTAAATTTCAATTTCTAATTATGTGCCGCAGATTAACGCCAGCCAGCAGACGAGTGCGAAAATGTTTTCGACGAATTTCTACAAAATGAAGAATTTCGCCAGTCCAAATATTTTTTTTAGTCGCAACTCCAAGGAACCCAAGGATACCGTCAAGGCAGTGCCTACCGTTGATATCGCCAAGGATAAGGTATCCATTGTGGGGAAAGTAGAAAAACTGGTGAAAGCGGAGAAATTTGAAAAAGTGGAGCGGGTGGGGAAAGTGGAGAAGGTGAGGAAAATTCTGAAGTTGGAGAAAATTGAGAAAGTTGAGAAGGTGGAGAAGACGGAGAAGACGGAGAAGATGGTGGAAGTGGAGAAGATGGAGGAAGTGGAGAAGATGGAGAAAGTGGAGAAGAAGGAGATCTCTCAAGGCATTGTCATGGCTGAGCCTGAAGATGGGGCTGTGTTCATTACCCAGGGAAGGAAGCGAAAGAACCGCAATAAGAACAAGAACAGCAGCAACGCGGTTGGGGTCAATACTCCCTCGAGAGAGTCCAGTCAGTCTAGTAACAATCCCAAAAATGCCAAGTTGAGAAAGCTTGACACCCCTCAGGAGCTGATGAAGAAAGTGCAGGAGCATCAGAAGCCACAGCAGCAGAAGAAATCTGTGCAGCAACAGCAACAGCAGAGACCTGTGCAGCAGCAGCAACAACAGCAGAGACCTGTGCAGCAACAGCAACAACAGCAGAGACCTGTGCAGCTGCAGCAGCAGAAACCTCAGTCACAGCAGCAGAAGATTCAGCAACTGCAACAGCAGCTACAGCAGAAGCAACAGTTAAAGCCTCAGCTGCAACTCAAGTCTCAGCAGCAGCAACAACAGTTGCAGCCAAAGTCGCAGCAGCTGAAGCAGCAGCAGAGTTACCAGCAGCAGCAGCAGAAGAACCAGCAGCTAAGCCAACTGCAGCAGAAGAGACAGCCACAAAGGCTGCAACAGCTACAAAGGTCTCAGATACAACAGCAGAGAACACAGCAACTGCAGCAGCTACAGAAACCACAACAGCTGCAGCGGCTGCAGAAACCGCAACAGCAGAAACCGCAACAGCAGAAACCGCAACAACAGAAACCGCAACAGCAGAAACCGCAACAGCAGAAACCGCAACAGCAGAAACCGCAACAGCAGAAACCGCAGCTGCAAAAGAAGCAGCAGCCGGAAGTGATTGAGAAGCCGCCAGTGTTCATAAATATCCATGAAATGAAATTTTCCGACGTGCTGAAGAGTCAGGAGAAGAAAGCTCCTGAAAGCACTACCAAAACCATCCAGGCAAAGACGAACCAGGCGAAGACACAAACCGAAAGCCGTAAGAATCAGGAGAACAAAGCTCCTGAAAACCAAAAGAACCCAGTAAAGAAGGCTCCTGAAACCCTGAAGAGCCTAGAGAAAACATTCTCCGAAATCGTGAAGAGTCAGGAGAAGACATTTGCTGAAATTTTAACCTACCAGGACAAGACATTTTCCGAAATTCTCAAGGGCCCGGAGAAAGCTGTCGAAAACCTAAAGAATCAGGAGAATAAAGTTCCTGAAGTCATTAAGAACCAGGAGGAAAATGCTCCTGAAGTCAGTAAGAATCAGGAGAAGGAAAATCCTGAAGTCATTAAGAACCAGGAGAAAGCTACCGAATGCCTAAAGAACCCGGAGAAGAAAGCTCTTGAAGTCATGAAGAACCAGGAGAAGAAAGCTCTTGAAGTCATGAAGAACCAGGAGAAGAAAGCTCTTGAAATCATGAAGAACCAGGAGAAGAAGGCTCTTGAAGTCATGAAGAACCAGGAGAAGAAAGCTCTTGAAACCATAAGGAATCTGGAAAGGAAAGCTCCAGAAGTCATAAAGAACCAAGAGAAGAAAGCTCCTGAAGTCATGAAAAACCAAGAGAAGAAAGCTCCGGAAATCATGAAGAACGAGGAGAAAGCTACCGAAGTCCTGAAAAACCAGGAGAAGAAAGCTCCTGAAGTCATGAAGAATCAGGAGAAGAAAGCTCCCGAAATCATGATGAATCAGGCTAAGGCGGCCCCTGAGACCCCGGCGAAGGCAGAACCCGAAAGGCAGAACGACCAGGAAGTGCAGGCTACTGAAGTCCTGAAGAACCCAGCAAAGACAGTCCTTGAGAACCTAACGAATCCGGAGAACACAGCTCCCGAGACTTTCAGCACTGTGGAGGATCCACAAGAACCACAAGAACCACAACCCGAAAACCTGCAGCTTAACCCGATGCAGACTATTCCCGAGCAAATTGTATCGCCGATCCCACCTCCAGAGTCTCCCGAAGAACCCATGGAAACCGCTAGTAATCACGATCTCCTTGAACCGAAGCACGGCGACCTGGACTCCGAGAGCGAGCCGAGTGTGAATGAACCCATCGAGATGGACGACGACGAGGCGAGTGTACCGCATCACCCATTGAACAGCCTGTGGACCCTGTGGTATTTGGAGAACGATCGCACCAAGAGCTGGGAGGAGATGCAGAACGAGGTGGCCAGCTTCGATACCGTCGAGAATTTCTGGAGTCTCTGGTCGCACATCAAGCCACCGTCTGAGCTTAAGACCGGCAGCGACTATAGTATCTTCAAGAAGGGCATTCGTCCCATGTGGGAGGACGAGGCCAACAAGAACGGTGGCCGCTGGGTCATCTCCATCAACAAGAATAACAAACGTGACCTGGACAACTTCTGGCTAGATACCATGCTCTGCCTGATCGGCGAGACCTCCAACTATGCCGACGAGATTTGCGGTGCTGTTGTCAATATTCGTTCCAAGACCAACAAGATCTCCATTTGGACCGCCGATGGCAAGAACGAGGCTGCCGCCTGGGACATTGGCCAAATGCTGCGCAACGGTATGCGTCTCTCCAATGAATATACCCTGTCCTACCTACTCCACAATGACACCATGGCTAAGCAGAGCTCCACCGTTAAGGCTATATACACGCTGTAGACGTGGCATAATACATTATCACATATGTAGCACTCGAAAACAATCCCAAAACCAGATCCTTGTATATATATAGAATTTCGGTATTTTTACACACCCGCACTCGTTCTAGCACACAGGCCAAAATCGCACACCTCCCTAAATACACTCTCGCACACGCACATAATGACACACACAAAAGCAAGCACAAAGACAGACATTGCTAGTCGAACATCGAGCCATATAGAGCCCGCATGAAGCATTCAACATATTTGCAAACCATTATTAAACAGTCCACGATATCCCATATGGATGGAATCAACATTCAAAATCTCGAGTCAAGCCGCCTTACTTTCATATAAATTTTAACGTTGTTCTTGGAAACCCAAAGAATATACATATATATATTCAAATGTTTGCTAACCTATTTGAAGAAGGTATTTTTTCTTTATTTGGTTTGGGGTTGGAATAGGGTCCTTGGTTGTTTGTTTTAAATAAGTTACTTACATACTGTTATTACTTGGCTGAACTTAATGGTCTCCAGATGGCAAAAGGATTGTATTTGAGGGTTATTAATAAATACAAAAACTTCTATGAATACTTGAAGTGAGAGTCCTAGGCATATACCTTTATATTTTTCTAGATTTTCCAAGGTCAAGGAGTCTCGTGTCTTTATATTTGTTCAATGGCTGTCATTACTTTTTGAATGCTTTTTGTACACCTCGCTGTCTTGGATGTTTCAGGAGCAGCTTTTTGTGGGTTTTCATGTTGATAACAGGCTGAGCTTTGGACAGGGTAGAGGAACATCGGCCATTGGACTTGGGACGTTGAACATCGGACATTGAGCGTCGAACAACGGACTTATTTGGCGCACGCCTTGGCAAAAACTTGGCCGCGCTCAATTGTTTGATTTATTGACGTTTATTGGCAGTTGGCATTTTATTGTGACTATTTTTGGGGGGGTGACTGTGACTGAGAGGCTGAGAGGCTGAGGGGTCAACGCTGACCCCCATGGCCTGTCCCCTCCACGTTACTTCCATTCGATTGGTTTTTATGTGCTTAATCTGTGGCAACTTACTATATACCTATTTATGTAACATAATTTCTCCCCGAAAACTCTTCTGGTGACCCCCATCCCTGGCATAAGGTCAAGGCCCGTATGCTTTGGGTTCTAGCCATTAAGCTGAGCTCTCCTCGTCGACATATTTTCCGCCTCTGATTTATGGCACTCAATTCCAGGCAATTTTTGGGGGGAAAGAAATTGGAGAAGGCCGTTGATTAAACACTTTAACCATTTTTATGGCCACCGCTAGTTGTGCTGCGTACTCATTAGCTGGAGAAATATGGCTGTGGCTGAGGGACAGGTACATAGGTAGCAACCGCCAGGTGTGGTGTGCAGAGAGAGAGAGAGAAAGGGCAGGGCAGGGCAGGCAAGTTGGCTTTGTGTGGATGAGCTCGATGTTTAACAATGGAATTGGTAATAAAACGAAGGGAAACAAGAATTGGAGCTAACCTCAGGAAGCCGAACTTTGTATACACTAAAATTTTATAACTTGGGGTCAGTTGCTTATTTCTTTCTATGTAAATAATTAAACAAAAATGACAAATAAACTTATTACTATTTTTTCTTGCAGTATATTTATGTATTGCAATAATTAATAATTATGAAATATATTTATAAATCCATAAACTTCCGAATTCAAATTAATGATGCAGTGATTATAAATTATTATTATTACCTGCCTCTTGGTGTTTCGACATGATTCGTATAATAATTCAATTCGGATCAAATTTCAAACATTCCAAATCGTCTAAAACATATTTAAGGGTTTATGTGTAGATGTTAAAAACAACAAATTACTATTAGTTTTTATTGCATTTCTCTTTATAGTTTTATTTTAGAGTTTAAGATTTACAATTTTATATTTTAGTTAATCTTCTGACTAAAAAGATAATACCATTGCAAGGGTATAAAAATCTGTAAATATGCAGAGTGAAAAAAGGGCTGTGGGCGGGGGAGGAACATTTCACATATCACGTATAACAATTGCCAAAAAAAAAAGAAACAACAAAAATACTACTTCCCAAACGGCAGCCAAGTTGTGTAAATAAAAATGCAGCAAAAATAATCAGAAGAAGCCGACTTTAAGTTATCCTCACAAATAAAAAAGGCCTGAAAACTTACAGCCGAAGTAAAAATCAATTTAAATAAAGCGCAAAGAAGGCCTTATTAAATGTGTAACTCTTTATATTATATTACTATAGTTTAATATCGATACATTTATTTATTTAATGCTTTTACACGTTGATTTTTGAATAAACGTAAGCCTCTCCATTTAGTCCATAAGCCCTCTCTAATATTTTTATTCTCCACCCAACAGAAAAAGAAGATAGAAAAGCAAATTTACCTTTAAGCTGCCAAGAGGAGCAGGGGGCTCCTGGGTTCTGATTCGAGGGGGAACATTTTGGGGCGCCCCACAGGCATTTGTGTTGTAAAGCGTCGATTTACATGCGTGTTGTATGCACAGGGATACCGGGATACCGGCAGGAGCTGACGAATTTCAATTTATTTACTTTTATTTGCGTATGCAAAATAGTCTGCGGCTGCGGCTTGACTTTGCTTTGGAGCCAAGAAAAGCCCAAGAAAGTCAGAGAAATCCAACGGATACAAAGGGGATCTGCTAGAAGCTGCCATGCTTCTAGCTCAACCAAGTCTTTAACTTAGTGGCTACCTTAAGAGCGCTTTAAGGAGGGATTGAATTTGAAAAGTACTACTACTGAGGAAACTCTAAAAATATTGTTGAAATGATATACATTGTTGTACATATTCCATATTTTCCATTTCAATTAAGCTACTAAGTTTACCCAACCAACACAGTTCAAAAGCTAACCAACTGAATCGATTTTCTGAGCCACACATTAGCTTAGCTTCTTTTACCCCGTAATTGCTCCTTGCATAAATATCCCCACTAAAAAGATGTCAAAACCCTGCCAACGACAAGGACTACGACTAGTGCCTATACCTATACCCAATCCATAATCCATAAACTATAAAGACATGGTGCCACCTCCTGTATGGCTTTGGCCTTTTCTCTCCCCTTGTCCAGCAGCTGTCAATTGCCGTTGGGACAAGGCCAGGACATGGGACATATATATGGGAGTATGTTCCGGATACGGCCGAGAGAGAGAGAGAGGAGTGTTGGCCATGTCAAGGGGGAAATACCCAAACTCCTGCCCCGAATTGGGGCTAATTATATGGCTACGACTATGGCTACGGCTAATGTCCAAGCCCGGAACAGAGAGGAGACTCTATGCATGTGTGACCAGCCTGGCCTGGCCTGGCCTGTGCCTGGGCCCTGAATAAGTCATGTCGTCGGTGTGATTACCTTTGGTTGGTCTGGGGAATCGGTTTGGATGGGTTCAATGGCCAGTGGCTCGCACGATATGTCAATCTGGAAACAGAGCTTCCTCCTCCACCTTCTCCTCCTCCTCCTCTTCCCGGAGGTGTGTATGTGTGTTTGCCAGTTGCCAAATTGTTGCAACAAATTCGGAGCTGCATTAATTAAATGCGGCCCCAGTCAGACCAGGCACACGAGGCACACGGGTGCCATTGGATATGCAAATGCCAAAGAAAAAGCGAGAGAACGAGAGGCCGACACACAGTGCATATTGGATTATGTTCCAAGGCACATCATTAGTGTGTTTGCCACACAGAAATCCACACAGAAATCTTCTCCAGCCGAAAGCCAAACAAATGTCATTTTGTGTCACAAAAATGTGCCAGCTATGTAATCTGCATCAGCAATGAGAATTTGTGCTTTATATCTGCTCCCGAAAATATGGAATCAGGAAAATCTGTAGGCTATAGGAGAAATCTAATGCTGCAAGCAAAGCTAGAGTAAAGTCAAAGTCAGGCCTAAATGGTATTGTTCAATTTAAAGCATCTTTCATGAAGAAATTGTGAGCATTTTGTTCAATATTTAATTTTGTATTAACAAAGATTTTAATAAAAAATTGAAATATATATGTATAAATAAATTCTTATTGCGCTTACCGATCGGTGCTATCAGCTTTTAATATAGGAAATAGGATATAGGATAATCTTGGCTCGGTCTTACCTGCAATAGAGGATACTTAGTTACCTTTTATCGCCTCACCGCTAACGTGATCGAAATTCATCGATGATTAAGTCCTTTCGAGTGCAGAGGTGATTATCACTGTTATTTACTCACTTTTTAACACACGATTATCAACACAGGTGAACGGGTGATAGCAAGAAAAGAAGAGAGAGAGAGAGATAGAAAGAGATATTTATAGAGAGAAAGATAGATCGAGACAGAAATGTAGGGAATATGTAAGACATGGGAGGACGAGAGAGATAAATAGAGAAATAGAGCTATACTTTGCGAGATATAGGGAGATATTAAAAAATTGACTGAGAAAGATAATAAAATTATTTAAGTTTCTTTATTCAACTAAAGTCGAACTAATGTCCGGTTTCTTTATTCAACTAAAGTCGAACTAATGTCCGGTCAAGTGACCCTGGGAAACGCTAAGGAAAATAAGTAAATAATGAATTGGATTTATCCTCTTTATTCGATGGATCTCAGCTTATGACAGAATTCTTGTGATCAAAATCTCACACGTAGTGTCCTTTGTTTACATATATTACACCATAAGATTGGGAGCGAAGTTGCCGACTTGGGAGAATGGTTTTATCAATAATCTGGGAGTGAGAGTGCCACTCAGGGAGCGCCGCTCAGTGATTGCAGGAATTGTTTAAGTCATTTGAGAGCGGCATCGGCTGCTCACTCTTAAATTACTGATGCAACCAAAATCCAAAACCGGAGACCTCGCTCCCAAAACTATATAAACAATGGGCTGCTCAAGTAAGTTTTTAACACAACAAACAAGTCTTAAGCTGGGATCCATCATATAAAGACGATAAAACCAATTCTTTGAATACTTATTCTCCTCAGCGTTGTTATTAGTTAAGTGATGGGAAATAAGTTTGACTCTCTGTCAATTTCTCTATATCTCACTATCTCTCGGAAGCTAAAGCTCAATTTCTCCATTTATCTCTTTCACTCTCGTCTCTATAATTATCTCTTTCACTCTCGTCTCTATAATTATCTCTAACGTTCTATCTCGATCTATCTTTCTCTCTCCGTATCTCACTCTCTCTGTCTCTCTCTCTCTCTCTCTCTCTCTCTCTCGATCTATGTCTGTCTCTCTCACTCCATCTATCTCTGTCTCTCTCCATCTCCCACACCTATAAATAGAGGCGCCTCGCCGCAGCAGCTTCAGTTGTCCGCTGCTTTTCCACCTGATCACCCGTTTTTATAATCGTGTGTTAAAAAGTGTATAATTACTATGAAAGTCACCTCTACACTCGAAAGGACTTGATCATCGACGAATCTCGGCCACGTCAGCGGTGTTGCAACGAAAGGTTACTCAGTGTCCTCTGTCGCGGGTAAGTCCGAACTAAGAATATCCTATATCCTACATAAAAAGCTAGTAGCATCGATCGGTAAGCGCAAAAAAAATGTATTTATTAATTTAGAGCGAACAATTGGCTATAAACTAAAGTTATTAATTAAGAGCATCAGATAATATGGCCTGCCGCTCAACTGTGTGGTTACAAATTTACATATTGGAAATGTGGACTACATTTTGGGTATGAGATTGGTTATGTAGAGGAAGGAGAGGATTTGGTTTGAGTTTGCTATTGGGTGGGCTAGGAGTTGAATTCGGTTTTCGCCGGAAAAGTAAGCAGATCTCGTCACTCAAATGACACAGGTTATCCAGGCGGAATTTCCCGTCGAGCACCATGTTTGATGTTAATGGATTATGGTTTCTAGCTTTTTTCGGGACTGACATAATGGGTTCCCCAAAGGTGTGCGCGCACTGGTGCCACCATGTTCCTCCCTGAACGGCACACCGATCCCACCATTGCCTAATAGAGAACATATCCAGTCATCCGAGTTCCTAAGACATGCACTGGGAGCTATCGAAGGCAGGCGCAGGCGCCAGAATGCATGCAAGAAGCTTATGGACAAGTAATAATCTAAAAAGTATCATAAAAAAATAAATATTGCCGGTAGTCAAGCAAGTATGACCGCATCATGTGCCCTCAAAAAATGCCGAACAACACGTGGAAAGATCGGTCACACTTCAAAAGAGTAAATACTTTTCCGGTGCGTGACAAATTTAAGAACTGGACATCGTGCTTTCAGTTGTAAACAGTATAATTTGACAAAATACTACAGCCTTACTACCACAAATATATATTTATACATGTTTTTTAACACCAAGCACTTTCTTTCATAAGATTTAGATGCAATTGTGCTGAACTTTGCGGATATTCCTACTGGCCAAGAACAATCAGCTGTTATGGCAGCAGATTGGGTCAGTCTATGGTTTTGGCCAGAACTTCATTAAGTTCAAATTGAATCGATTGTTTAGCTGTGATCAAGATAACTGCAAACTAAGCCGACAGACAAGTCCCGGGAGACAGTCCTCGCCTCGTCAATGAGGTCCCTCCAGGTTCCCAGAGAGCAAGTGCACTTGGCTGGCAAATGTTGACATTTCTTCTTGGGGGATTTCGTGGAGCAGGAGCGGAGCATTTGTGCGCTTGGATTTTGTTTTTATTATGATTATTTTAACTGCTAAGGCAAAGACAAACACACACACAAAGAGGGACGACTGACTGGGAAAGCATAAAATGCAATTTTCCGAGGGTGCCGAGAGCGGGCGGGAAATGAGTTTGGCGTCGAGCTTCAGCTACATCTACAGCTCCAGCTTCAACCAAAGCCAGACAAAGTGAAATGCAATAAAACAAAGGCCAGCCAGGACGATGGCAAAGGGAAAAGGAGCCAGAGCTCGGCAACTGTCTTGTCTTGCCTTGTCTTTGCCGCTCGACTGCGCCTGCAGCTGTGACCCCCTTAAAAACCCACTGCACTTTACCCATTTTCCCCAGGACCTTACCAAATCCCCCCCTCCCCAAAACCCCGCCCTGGCCCTGGGAAAAGCGCAACGCATTTACAGCGCAATGATTCAAATTGTCGCCTCGGATTATGGATTTATTACGCGTCTCGCTCCTCGTAAGCTGCCAGCGAGCTGCAATTGTGCATGCTGCCTGCAATTACTATCAGTTTCCAGTTCCCAGTACCCAGTTCCCGGTTTCCAGTTACCCGTCTCCAAGCCCTTGCTCCCTCACATTCCTCACAGTGCTCACATCCTCCCATCCGGTATCCTCAGAGCTACGCCCTCTGACTCTCCGTGGAAAATGTGCCAGTAATTCGCGTTGACAATTTTTCGGGTTTAGCTGAGCTCCACTCGTTTTTCTTTGTTGTTTTCAAGCTTTAACATTTTGGTGTATAACTCTGCAAATGTTATGTATTGTACATATATATTAATGTATTCCGATTTAAGGTTGACTTAACTCTTTGATTCTGGCTCAGGATTAAGTGGGAAGGTTTTCCGGATAAAATTATAGTAGTATTCATACATTTAAACAAAACATTAAAAAAAAAACTTCAGACCAAGCTTGAAATAAATAAGTCTTCTTTTTACTTTTGCTCTCGATCAAGCGAAGTCTTCGTATTCGATGTTGCATACAATCAATCGATTGTTCCTAACTCTGTACAATTACCTTTATGTT
>JAEIHY010016441.1:0-11509 GCA_018904565.1 Drosophila tsacasi
TCAAGGTACGGCAAGATGGCAATAGACACAAAGCAGCAAACAAGGTGAACGATTGATAAATACGATTATACACAAGTGGAAACAAGGTTTCTTGGACCCATTGAGACTTCCCAGCATCCAAGCATCCAATCAAGTTGATTGCCCCCAACATGGGTATAACAAATGTTGAATTTTCACTATCCTTTTCAAATAATATTTTTAATGTATTCCTCAGCATGCCCTGCATTTAACTTAAGAAAATATACATTTAAACAATGAAGGTCCAATGATTTTCAAACAATTTTCAAGAATAATAAGACTTAAATGTATCAAATATTTAAAAAATAATAATTTATATACGAGTATACAAAAAATCTACACCCACCTGGTAAGACACCTAAGACCCCTAAGTTTGGAAAATTCACTAAGCAATTATTCCTAGCACCATGGACTCCACGCTCCAGTTTTATTTCTTAAGACTGATCTTTCAAGGTACGGCAAGATGGCAATAGACACAAAGCAGCAAACAAGGTGAACGATTGATAAAGGCGATTATACACAAGTGGAAACAAGGTCTCTTGGATCCATTGAGACTTCCCAGCATCCAGGCATCCAAACATCCTAGCATCCTAGCTTCCAATCAAGGTAATTGCCCCCAACATGGGTAAAAAAAATATTCAATTTTCACAATCCTTTTCAAATAATATTTTTTACGTATATGTAGTCCTGCATGCCCCCAATGAAGGTTCAATGATTGTCACGCGATTTTCAAGATTTATAATTCCGATAAGACTTTAAAGCATCAAATACTTAAAATATAGTAATTTATATACGAGTAAACACAAGATCTAAACGCACCTGGCATCCCAGCATCCGAGCATCCTAGCATACATACTTCCTAGCATCCATCAAGCCAAAACGGGTAAAACAAATATTCAATTTTAACTATTTTCAAATAATATTTTTTGTTTTCCTCAGCATGACCTTTATTTACCTTTAGAAAAAATACATTTAAATAATGATGGTTCACCCCAGAGACAAAATACAACTTTTAATTAATATATAATGTAATAAATTTAATATAATAAAAACACACCTAAAAGTATTTATTCATTATTGAGTGGAGTCAACAGCCGAGTTTATAAACCTTTTTTCAGTTATTTTTACATAAATATATTCAAACAAAATTTTTTAAACAAATAGCATTCTCCTTAACATGTTTATATCCATGAATCTGTCAAATGTCTTTCCGGGCCGACAATCCCCAAAGTTGCGACCAAGTCCAATGCATCATTTTTATGTGGAAAATTTTAGAACTGCCTAAGCGCTTAATGTGCCCCAAGCATTGGAGGAAAACCTCTACGACCAGAGTTTCCGCTGTCTCTATCCCACACACGGACTGCCTCGCTCTGTCTCAGAGCACCCGAAGGATATTAACAATAATCTAACCAAATTAACCCAAAGCACTAAAGTGTAAGTGACATTAAGTTAATTTTCGTGTGCTCCATCTGAGAGAGAAGCGAGTTGGAAAAAATAACGAAAAAGCTGAAACAAAGGAAGTGGCAATGGGGAAAAACTTACGTTTTATTTTACTTTTGTTGTTTTTTTCTGCTGTCCCTGCTGCTGTTGGTTGCATCAACTGTGCAAAATTTCCCACGAGATCAATCAGCCGCAGGCTGGAACAGGACGGGCAACAGCAGCTGCTGCTGCAGAGGGGAAACCAGCTCGGATCCTGTTCCTCGATTTTGTGGTTTTTGTTGTTATTACGGGCTCTTTGCAACTTTTCCTTTTGTGTAACTTTGACCTGCTCGGCTCGCAGCGCTTCCTTCGTCCTTTGGCCGTATTGTCTACAAGTAGGAGCAGCTCCTCCCCCCAAAATGAATACGTACGTATGCGGGGGGATTTTTTGTTTTCACCTTTTGGCATTGGGCGCTCGGAGTGTGCGGCTAATGAAGCGAGAGTTGATGAGGCGAGTTCGGCTCCAGGGGCGGGCTTAGCAGATACTTTGTGTGAGGGACACTAAGGACGGGCTGACACAAGAAGTACTGGCAAAATAAAGTATTTCGCGAATGTTGAAGATGAGCTTTACCAGTTCGTTTTAGTAGGTTGTCTTAAATGTTTATTTTAAAGTTGTAACAAATTGACTTGAAATACGTTATGATCATAAAAACAAATACAAAATTAAAAGAAATCATTATTACTAAAGTCTCCCAAAACTGCAACTCGAGTAATATTTCTATGGACCTAGGATTCCGTTCTTACCGGTTTCTCTCTCCGGTGGATCCCCTAAAAAACCATTAAAAGCAAGTTGACCCAAAACCAAAAGTTGTCTCTCATTAACAGGAAACACTTCAAAGAAACGCAAAAGCCAGGAAACTTGGCGCTAATTGTCTTGGTGTGCGCACGCATTTGAGGTCGAGGTCCTCCCCGAATCCGAGAAATATGCCGCAAAAAGAAAGGCACTTGATTGATTAATGGATGTCAAGCGCCAGCGCCGAGGTGACAAGTGACCAAGTCAAGTCGGATGGGGATTTGCTGCTACTAAATGATGTGCCAAATTAGACACGACCCGGAGAGGCCATGGACTGGGCCAGGTCTGGCTCTCAGCCCCGGTCAGTTGAGAGCTGGGAGCCAGGGCAGGAGCGTATGCAATAAACCGTCAAAATGGCGTCCGGCAAACGACTAGAAAATGGCCACGAGTTCCATTTATTTTGGGGTCCTTGCTCGGAACTGACTTCTGTATGCGGAAACATTTAATTTTGCGCCCCAGAATTCGATGTAGTGGCTCTTGCACAACTTGCACTTCCGTCTACTTTTGCACTTCCGTCCCGTTTGGGCGACCAACCTGAGCCCGGCCCCCGGATCCCCAAAATGGAGTTCGGGGTCCATTGCGGATGTCCGCGTGGCAATTTTAATGCAATTTTTATGCGCCCGCTTTCGGCTTCCGATTTTTTATTTCTTTTTTCTGCGCGTCCTTCCCTCCGCCATTTGCCCTTTATCGTGTGCCATAATAGCAGTTTGTCTCTCCCCCGACTGCAGTTTGTGGCCAGGAGCCTGGGAGACGGGGCTCCCAGGAGCGGGTCCTGCATCCTCTCGAGCGGATGTCAAGGTATGAGGCGAGCAGCCATATTTGCCAGTATTTGGGTTAAAGACTTCGGGTATTAGAGTGCATAATTGCACTTTTAATGGCAGTAGGTTTGCAGATCTTTCTAAACTTAGCACCGGTGTGTTTTTAAATTCGAGAAAATAAAACGCAAATAAAGTAGGTACGAAAACTATATTACATCGATGATTTTTCTAGCTTTTTGATGCTTTAAATACTTGTTTATACATTTCTGTGACTCTTTACGCTATTCTACTATTCTTAAAGTTTTAACCCCTTATGTGATCAATTAATTTTATATTCAATAGAAAACAAAAGCCATTACTAAGCTCTTGTCGAAAAAGGCTGTTATAAACTTTTAAACAGTTTCCCCAAATGTCCACAAACAAAAAAGCGGGCATGGAAAATTTTAGCATAACCATTTTGCTTGCAGAAACCGCAAGACAGTGTTGTAAACTAAGACCGGCACGCCCCAACACCCCTTCTGTCCTTGCTGGGCTTTTCCCCCGAAAAGTTGTTGCTGCTCCGGAGCCCAAGAAATTTTCTATAAAAAGGCATAATAGACGTCAGAAAATGTCTGTGACAGCGGCAGTAGAAAACTACAACAAAAGCATCAATAAACAGTGTAAAAGACAGTTACTGGAATGGAGTGCCACAACGAGTGAGAAAAGCCGAGTGGGTGCACAGGGAAAAAATGGAACCCTTTTTAATTAAATTATATTTGTGTTGTTAAATCGATAGTGGTTATTTAAAGATAGAATATAAATAATATGGTTAATTCTTCGTCCTTTTATACCCTAAAAATTAATGTATATTTTTGCATTTTAAGCATAAAATATATATTATATCTCAATTATCAGTTTTCCTAAATCATATTATATTTATATTAATTATGGTACGTCTCTTATTGGTGTTTGATGTTGTGACAAACTTTGTTGCTTATAAATACAAATCGGTGTTTAAAACTTGACGTCTTTGTTTGTATCCCTTTAAATTATATAATAATATACAGATCTTCTGGCTCTCGAAGCGTCACCCTGGAATAAGAAATCAGATTTGAGTGACCCGCATTTCACACCGCATTTTATTTCTGTGTGGAACAAGGGACAACCCTGGACTTGAGGTTGAGGCTGAGCCGTAAAGCTTCCGCTCATATTTTTATCGGGCCCAGAGTGGGCTAAGGGCGTGGGTGCTGGTTATACGTCAAAGATGCTTTATTGGGCGGGACAAACAAAGCCTGCAAGGGAAAGGGGTGAACGGCAAATTTAAAGTTGTGCGGTTGCTGGAAGGCCCCCGAGTCCCGCCCGAATCAGGAGCTGGCCACCAACAGCTGCCAATGATGCAAACAAACAAAATGCTCCGGGCGGGATTTTAAAAAGCACTTTGCGAAGGCCAACAGAAGATCGTGTGGCACGTTGGGCGCAGGCCCTGGCACAGGCACAGGGACGTGGGCGTGGCAACTGCCTGCGGCGACTATAAGCCGAGTGTGTGAGCGTGTGCGGGTGCGGAGTTGGACAGAGGCTTGGGAGCGGCGAGGCGGAGGGGCGTAGGGGAACACAAATTTGCAAAATATTGACAGGCGACTCGATCTCGTTGCCGGGGCATAATTTAATAAATAAATATTTTATTAGCTGAAAAATGTGCGTGAGCCGATGTCAGAGGGAGGGAATATTTGGCCTACAAACGAATAAGAAAGGCGAGCCCCAATATAATGGAATTTTCCTTGCATATGGTGTATTAATGTAATTAAATCTCAAAAATATCAGACAATATATAAAAGCCATTTCCTGGCTCATTCAAATGCAATCACACAAACTCTTTTGCCATTCTGTCAACAACAAACAATGTGGCATGCAAAATAAACACCTTTCTGTCTCAGTCTGGTTAGGACAAAGGGTTAAGATATTGAGTTAATCTGGCATGCTCTGGATTTAATTGGAATTTTCTAAATATAAATTCGATTCACAGACCTTAAACCACAAAAATTGCAGCAATTTTCCAAATAAAAATAAAAAAAAATTTATTGAATTAAAGTGTTGAATTCCTTGTAAGCTTCAAAATGTCAATTGGTAATTTAAGCAGTAACACAGCACTTCTTTTAATTATTTAAGCAACGCTATTTTATAGAATTCCAAATAAGATAGTTTACCATTCCCGAATGCATTTAAATAAATAAAATAAAATTTAGCATAGTTGTTAATCTTTCCAAACCCCTGCCCTGGTAACAATTTCTTAGGTGGATTTTTGCTTTAACAGGTGTTTAATTGTAATATAAGGATTCCTCTCAATTGAGGTTCTTGCCAAAAGTATTTCGAATGGTCTGAGGAAAGTGGGCGGAGGCCTGAGAAGCCTTGCAAACGGACCCTGCAGTTGAAGAGGGGAGGTGGAAAAGTTTTTGGGTTTTGTTTCTTGTTGTTGTTTCTGGCGCTATACGCACTCGGCAGAAATGCTCAACTGGCTGCTCTTTTCATTACTTATTTCTTTATGACGCTAATGTCCTTAATTCGTCAGTGTTAACCTAATTTCGCAAGATGGCAAGTGCGACGCCGGAGGGAGCTCGAGCTCCAATGGCAAAGGCAACGGCCACAGCCACAGCAATACGACGACAGGCCAGAGGAAAATAGAAAGAATTATGCCAAGAAAGTTTTCTATTTTGTCGCAGCGGGCAAAAGTTTTGCGGCCACTGCGACGACTCGCCTGAAAGTATACTACGTATCCTGGACAAGTCCTTTGTGCGACACTCGCCGATTGTTGCCGCTCCCCACTCGCCACTCGGTGCGCCCTGTCCCCTGCCCCCCCTGGCAGCCCCATGGGAGAGTGTGTGTTTTAGTGCGCATTCCCAAAGGCCATATAAATCATAATAATTTTGCAATGTAGCATTGGCCAAAGAGCATCCGAAGAAGCGCCGGCATATCCTTGTGGCATGTCTTTTATTTGCTACGTGTTGATGTCCTTTTGATGGCTCTTCTCCTGGCCCGTTCTCCGAGTCTGAGTCAGAGCCGGAGCCGGAGTCCTGAGTCCTGTGTCCTAGTCCCATTCCCCCTCCGCATATCGGGTCGGCCCCCGGGGCCAAATGACTGCCGCACAAACCGCCAAGCGACTAACAGAGCAACCGAACAACCGAACAACCGAACAACCGACCGACCGACCGTCCATGTCCTGCCCCGTCCTGTCTCCCATCACCGTTTCCATTTCAGTTTCAGTTCCAGACTCTGCTTTCTGGTCGTAGTCGTGGTCCTGCTCCTGTGCGTGCGTGCGTGCCGCCCTGTATTTGTAATTCCTGGCAGCATGTCCAGCATAAAAATATACTTAAGTGATTTCTCTTGATTCACTTACATAGATTTGGGTTACATTTCTGCTGGCCTGGCGCTCCTATTTTTGGTTCGCCTCTGCGTTCTTCAAAGCAAATAAATAATTTTTATGATGGCATGTGGCCCACCCCAATCCATTCTGCTCCATTTCGGCCCTGGTCCCGACTGATCCTTCATTTAATTTCGCTTAAAAGCGTCAAAAGTTAAGCTGTAATCATTTAAATGATTTATTTAGCTTGATTTACCATATCCCTCAGATCTTTTGCTTGGCTTGACATTTCCTTTTTTTGGGTTGGTCTGCTTGGCATTTCCCTCCTGCTCCTTCGCTCCCCCGCCCCTTGGTTTGTCTCTGGAGATTTATTCCGTCTTCGCACGGGGTTGGAGGACATTCTCAATCATAATTTGTTGTGGCGTCGAAGTGATTATAATAGATTTATATGCATATCGTATGCAAAAAGGTGAAATTTAATGTTTATTCTGGGTTTGCCGAAACGGACGAGGGTCGTGGGACTGGCGAGGGACTTTACTCCGCATAGAATTGTTTAATTTATGATTTGGCAGCGGGTAAGGTCAGAGATTGCCTCAATGTCGACTCGTAAATAAGGAAAGAGATTGCAGGAAATATGTATTTATTAATAGACGGGCTGTGATAACTTTTAGGTACATTTCAAGATTTAAAGAGTGAAGAAGGGGTAGTTTTAACTAGTAATCAGTAATTCATTTATATAAAATCATATATTATTTGCCTTATTTTATGTATCTTTAAATAAGTTGCCATTATTGTGCACAATTCCTAATTGAAATCCAAAGTACCTTCGTAAAAATACCAACTTATTCAGTGTAATCCTTCCTTCTGTCCAGCAGAGTTGCTCGGAAATCCTAGATTAATCTCTGGGGAAGAACGGAAATCTCTTTTCGATAAATATTCGAAAATATGCAACAACTGCTGGCAACAAAAGCCAGCTCAGCGCTTATCCTTGACCTCAGAGCGAGCTCCGAGTCATTAGGAGATTTTTGCGTTGCACACGAAAATTGTTTTAATTGTTATTTACTTTTCCGCTCTCTGCCCGAAAGGCAGAAGCAACAATAGCAGCAGAATCAGAAGCGGAGGCAAAAGTGCTGGAAAACAGCGCTAATGACCAACTTTTGGCAAGCGGCAAACAAAAAATGCATGCCATGCATTGCAGTGTTGATCCTGCCCCTCGTCCACGTCCTCGTCCTCTAACCGATTCCTTCCCAGTTCCTGCTGTTGTTCTTGTCGCTGCTGTCGTAGTTCTAGTCGTCGAAAACACTCAAAACCCATTAGGCAACACTTTATGCTTAGTTTGAAGTTTGAAAACACAAAAAAAGAAGCATAGGCCAAAGGACACTCTTTGACTTTTCTTTGGATTAAAGCTTACCCTGGAATTAGCGGGAGTTGAAAAACAACAAAATTAAAACTTACAACAAATTTTGTCAAAGTTAGTAGCCATTTTTTAAAACTCGAATAAAAATGAATAAAGACCAAGTAAACAAATTTCAAAAACTATAAGAAAGAAACATTCGATTAGGCTTTTGATCAAAATAAAATACTTGTTGAGGAAATAAAAATACGAATACAGATTATACATGGTAAGTTAAGTTATTTTACTTATAATTTCCACTTTAAAAATTTGATTCAATCCAGAATAACCTTATATCTTCCTAATATACCCCGATTCCCAAATCTGCTGAGCAGAAATACGCATTCAAACAAGACAAAAAATAACAGAAGAGAAAAGTATCATAACGAAAACTAGAGAAACGAAAAGAAATAACCTCGAGGCGACGGCGGGCCAAGTGAATTTTGCATATTAGCAGAGCAGAGGATAACATTGAGGGGGTCGTGTGGGGAGAATATGTTTGCTGGCACTGTAAAAACAGTCCTCGGCTATACGGGAACAACTCTGAGCGGAGGGGTTGAGGTGCTGGGGGGTTGGGTGTTAAAAGGGGGCTGCATTCAAAATGCAATCGCCTTGCGAGACGCTGAGGCGGCCTTGGCAGCCCACTGCCCCCCAACCTCGCCCGTGCAATGCAAATGAATGGGCCACGCCCCGAGGGCCTACGCCCAAACTGAAGACTCCCCTCCCAGAAGTTTCCCCCCGAAAACGGCGGCTCTGCGAAGGGCGAATGTGAATGCGAAAGGGAAGCAGCTGCTGTAGGCGTTGCGTTTACATTGAAAATTACCCCACTTACAGTGTTGACAAACGAGCTGACGATGAGCGCACACAAACACCAGAAGCAGATGAGCACGCGGCAGGGGAGGGTGACTGAAAGGATCAAAGGCTGCTCCAAGGATGAGCATCTTCGAAGCAAGTACGAACCTGTCAATGGAGCAGACGTGCTAGTTTTAGCTTGCCCGAACTATTTTCAGTCTTTTAATTCGAATTACGTGCTATATTATCCATACCAACTTAATTATTCAAGTTAAGCTCTGACTGCCTTTATAAATAAGATCTTAATTCTTTTGGTTGGGTAAGAGTCGCTTAATATTTGAATTTATCTAACATCTGTAAGTCTGTAAAAATACCTTCTTCAATGATATATGGTATATATATATGTAGGAGACTATCTGCAAGGTTTTATTTACATATCTTCAATATAGGCACAGTTTAAAATGGAATAAAACCTATTTCATAATTGTTTACAGGGGTGTTGTTGTCAGGTGATAATCTATATAGGTGTGTCCATTTGAGTTCCATCTGTGGAGGCTTACATATGTCTTAAGCACTTTAACCGCACAGCCGGCTTTGTCCTGGCCGACTGGAAGGCGTATTAACATAAATCGAATGCGCGCCAGAGGACGAGCAGGCCCGTCTCGACTCCTTTGACACTCGCAAATCACTCAACGCCATGATAGATGTATTCAGCAAACGCCACCTTTTCGTCCTTTCCTCCGCGCCACATCCCCGACCGCTCTTCGCAGCATCGTTTAACGCAATAGCGCCAACTATAAATTTTAAATTAATTTTGAAGTGCAGCCGGAGCGGCAGAGTTGCAGGGCTTCGTTTGGCGAAGGCCACCCATCAACGGGCTAGAGCAAAGAGGAGTGGTGGAGGGGCGGAGTGCTGGTGGAGTGGAGTGACGACACACATGACACGCATTTTATTGCGCGTCAGTCGCCGCAACTGACAGAGAACGAAGCTCTGAGATGGGTTCTTCCGTTGCGTCTGAATCCCTTTTATAGCGCTTCCATGGGGTACTTAGGAATTGTACATAACTTTGGTCTGCAAGTCGGTTAGTAATCAGTTATGTTACACATTTAATCATTCGGTTTTCATTTCAAAACTAAAATTAATTACCTTATTAATCTGGGCCATAAAATACATTTTCCTCCTTCATATACACCAAAACTGAGAGAAGAGTATTAACCAGACCGGTACTGTGAAGAAAGGAACTCATTTTCATGTTTCTTTTTTTGGGTCTCTCTCGGATGACGACTCCTGGCTTCTTGAGCGCTTTGTTGTCTGTCATTACAAGTGCATAAATTATTGTAACCACATTTGGCGGCGACAGGGAAAAGCAGCGGAGCGAACAGAGCCAGAGGAGTCCTTGTTGGCGGAGCAGTGGTGGCGGAGGGGCGGAGCCATTGGTGTCATTGGTGGTGGTGGCCTTTGCAACAGTTGCCAGTTTTCAGTTTTCAGTTGCTGATGCCGCTGATGACATGACAAAATATTTTCCCAACTGACTTTTGTTCAGCCACCCCATTCCCCGAAAATGTTGCTTTTGACTTTGATGCCAAAGCCACGCCAAATGTGTCATTCTCCCCCGCCCAACCCCACTTCGCTCCAGCCCACTTGAACCCCTCCTGAACTCCCATTGCCCCCCCGTGACCTTTCCTCGGTTGATGTTAGAAGGAGTTTCGGATGCACGCAGGGTGCGTGTGTGGATGCAGCCCCGTGGCTGCCGCCCGTCTTTTTGTGCATTTCATCGTAGATTCTATCATTTTCTACTCGCATGCTTCAGCGAATTTTGGAATTTTCAATTTGTTCAGAAATTTTTGTAACATCGCCCGCTCGATGCCCTTGTCGCCCCTCGATCCACCGCCAAGAATTTATTGAGTTCTTGTCGGACAGAGCAGGGTGTGCGGGTAAGGAGGCGATGCAAGCACTGCAAATGGGCGGCGCGTTTCCCAAAGTTTGCATCAACGCTTGGACACTGCAGGATTAATCAGAAATTTTGACTCATTGCTGGAAATTGCAATGGCATTACTCTGGAATCTATAGTTTAGAGAGTACTGGAATCAAAAAAATAATTGTATTTGTAATAAATATAATTATGAGTGGCCCATTTCCTTTTCATCTGCTTTTAACTCGATGTTTGACTCCCATCATCGTCTTCTTCATCTTCATTCATTCATTATAATTCTCTACTCGTCATCTTAACTCATTGTCTCGTTAGTCGTTTACTCGTTGTCTCCTAAGATGGCTGTCTTAGTTATTCTAGAAACGTCAAAGATACCACACATACATATCTGTAGATTTTTAAGTCTTTCATCAGCTAAGATCCCTTTTTTACATTAAATTATACTGAAATATTTACAAAATAATATTAACTGACCACAGCTAACAGAGAAGTATGTTCATATGTAGCAAATACCCATTTCTAATTAATTTATATTATCCCTCATGTCCGAACCTTGACCTCTTCCCACACTCTAGCCGATTAAACCAGCCAAAATCGAAATCAAAACTCAATTTGCCAAATGCCAAACATTATTTTATACTTATTATGCCCCTGCCAAACTCTGGTCTCAACTCGAGTCCAAATTTATTGCTGACCATGTCGGGCATAAATATAATTTAGATGTGTATTTATTTTAAGCGAAAACTTTGCCACTGCAGACGCAGCACGAATAGAAGATATAGTATGTATATTTATAAGCACTGTCAATAATAAAACGCTTGATAAATGCTTAGAAAATGTGCACAGAAATGTTTTACATGCGAATTAACGCCATAAATTTGATGCCGCCAAACAAAGGGCCAAAAGATTTGTTGGTTGAACACACACACACACACTCAAACGTCTGCGTTTGTGTGGGCCAAGAAAAAGTTTGATTGGAAAACACATTTGTGATTTATTTGCGCAAACATTT
>JAEIHY010016443.1:253-12676 GCA_018904565.1 Drosophila tsacasi
GCAATTTTTAAATTTCTCCCGCAGTCGGCATTAAAAAACCACCAGATTTGACGGGAAAAAAGCGGAATTGACAGCACTGGGTGGCGCCCTTGTATGCCAATTGGGTCTTTTCCCTGTCCATATATCGGTCACACTGAACTAGTTCTTGAAAATATGGTTGAATAAGAGTTAGGAAAATATCGATACCGCGATTCATCGATGTTGCATCCTCTATCGATGTATTAATGCTCTCAATTTCCATTTTTCACATCCCTAATAATTTTGTGTTTCTTCTGTTGTTATTGTCAATTTTCTCGTCGCCATCCCGGGCCCGTGGATGCGAAACTGCCAAGAAGCGGAATCATCGAACCGCTGGATGTCCCCCTGCCCGCCTGCCCTGGCAGCAACCTTTGGAATCGGACGGATGAGCAGTTCTCGCCAATTGCGTGTTTTCTCGACAGCACACCGAAAGGGATCAGCGACTTTCCGATTTGGCACAGCAATAGGATTCCCTGGCCATGAAGAAGGGCTCGGCGGGGTCCAAGCAACCCTACGCGGCCCACAACGGATCGGAGGGGGATCAGGCGAGGTGCAAGGAGCTGCAGCAGCAAAAGCAGCAGCCACTAAAGGGGGAAGCGCTGGCTGCCAAGGAATGTGAGTACAAACCGATTGATACATGTGCTCATTCCCATACATACTCAAGTACACGCACACACACACACAAAAACACACACGCACAGGATGCCAGTGTGCGAATTTAATTCACGTTCCTTAATTCACATTTTGTTAAAAATCGGATAAACGCATAAATAGCATAGTTTATTGTCAGCCAAGTTTTGAATAGATTGCAATATTTGTGGTTTTAAAATATTTGTATGTTACTTGATGTTAATTACTTGCTAATATCTTTGGAAATCAATTAAATTCTTGAATTGATTCATTTGATTTAAGACTTTTAAATAAATTTGTGTAGAATTACATTTGCCTCTGCCTTTCCAGCTGCAGTCAAGAAGGAGCCTGCCGTTAAGGCTGAGCCCGCTGTTAAAGCCGAGCCCGCTGTCAAGGCGAAGCCCGCTGTTAAGGATGAGTCCGCTGTTAAGGATGAGTCCGCTGTTAAGGATGAGTCCGCTGTTAAAGATGAACCCATCAAGGCCACCGCCTCATCCATTCCGGCGATCGACAGACTGCGCCGCTTCTGCTTCATTGGCTCGACGGATGCTCCCGTTTACACCATCCCCACGCTGGACGTCATAGTGGAGAGAAGCTATGCGGCGCTGCAGGATCTGTGCGACCAGGTGGCCGAGCCCGAGCTGGTGGAGTGCCTGGCTAGTGTCTTGGGCAGCGGACCGAACGCGGAGCATCTGCCGCGGGCGGACGAGCCGCTCCTCATTCTGGCCGTCTTCCTCAGCACGCACGACGACAGCAAACAGCGCAAATTCTTGCGGAATAAGTTTGCCGATCTTGTGGCCGGCGATAGGGAGCTGCTGCTGTTCGTCCAGCTGGTGAAGAGGCTGCAGAAGGTGCTGGACAGGAAGACACCCTTCAATCGCACCGTGCGCAAGGCGGTCCTCGGATGGTACGCCAAGCAATCACTGGACAAACTGCTGCACTTGTGGTCCGTGGGGGATGCGGCCCGCTGGTCGGCGCATCGCGATCTGCTGCATCGCTGTCACTTCCAGGACGCGAACTTTCGCCCAGAGATTATGGCCGCCCTGAAGCTGCTTTCCTCGTCACCCAGCGAGCTGTCCAAGTGGCCCAGCTTTCTGAGTCCCCTGGCCAGCTGTAAGCCGATTATTGAGGGTGTGGTGAGGCTGCGACTTCTGCAGGATTCCCACGAGGCTCTGCCGGTTGTCAAGAAGCTGGCGCTGAGCTGGGAGCATGTGCCGCTCTACCATTTGCACGACCCCGGCCTCTTGAAGTTTCTACTGCCGCGGCTGAGCTACGACCAGATGCTGCAGAGCTGGACCCGCCTGTCGCGGCGCTTTCGTCACGTGCGTCCCCTTGAGGAGCAACTGAGGGACGAGAAGAGGCTGAAGGCGGGCAATGTGGTGCCGGTGCGACTGCTGCTGGAGGACATGCGAGTGAGGAAGCCAAAGAGGGTGGTGAGTTTGAGAAAGGTTACTCATTAAATCAAAGACTTGGTCAGTTAATTTAACCTAATTTACTTACCAAAGGGACAAATCCATGCGAGCGCCAGCTTTCTGCACAGCGTATACGAGAGATCCTTCGGCCTGAACAAGGCGCTGGGCCGCCGGTTGCACATCACCCTTAATCTGGAGCAGTGCTACATGGGCAGTGAGTGTGGCGTTACTCCTTCCTCCATGCACAATTATTCCCCTACTTTAATCTTTTTCGCAGAAAACCTCACCGGCCACTGTCGCTCGCTGAAATACGTAGATGCCTTGGTGGCCCTGGCCTTTGGCTATTTTCGTAGCGATCCCAAGGTGACGGTGCAATTCTGGCACGATCGCAGTGGCCAGCTGAAGACACTGCCCTGGACCAGGGAGATGTCGCTGACGGAGGCCAAGGCCTGCTGCGAGAATCAGAAGGTTGGCATCTAAATCTAAACCTCTTACCACTGTTTTTCGATTGTTTTGTTTCTTTCCCCCGTTTGCAGGTGCTCAAGATCAAGCAATCGCTGACAGACATCTTGGATCGGGCCCTGGAGGATGATAAGAACACGTACGATGTGTTCTTGGTGCTGGTGCCGGGCGCGGGGCGCGGCAATCCGGGCAATAGCTCCAAGAAGTTGGCCGGACTGCTGGATGAGTATCGCGAGAAGCGGAGCTCCAATGCCAAGTGAGTAGCGGTTGCATTTCCATTTATCAATTTGTTGTTAATCTTTGTGACTACGCAGATTCATAATGGTGACTCTGCGGCAGAACCACGGCTCCATGCAGTATGGCGCGGAGCGGAACGAGAATCTGCTGGAGTTGTGCAGCCTGAACGAGCATACGTCGCGCCTGATCAACGCCTTTGCGCGCAGGAAGTTCTACTAATCGTATTTGTTGAGGTGCGATGGCCTCTTGTTCGTTGCCATCTGCCGTCTCGCTCGCTTTCATAGACGCTAAGGTGCTAAGGTGCTCTCCATCCCCCGCCTACCTCCAACCATCCACTCATCCACCCATCCACTCATCCACTCATCCACTCATCCCTGTGCGCTCCCGTTGAAATAGCTTTCATGTAACATACAGATCCTTGGTGTATAATCGAGCCAAACCTTAATTAGCATTAACTAAAGAATCATACTAATTACTGGGTAATTAATTATGGCTACTTGAATATTTTTAACCGGCTCGTTTTTGTATTCGCATTTTTTTACTCGATTTGGTGGATTTATATTTTTTGAAATCGAAACTGAATCAACTGAACTGAACTCAATCTAAATTCAATTTGGATTAAAAACAATCTCAAAAGCAAACGCAAAAGCAAGCAACAAAAAGCAAAGATACAAAAATGCAAAAAACAGAAAAAAACAAAAAAAAAAAAAAAACAACAAACAAATTGCCTTACAAACAAAAAATGTTAGTAAAACTTTCATTTTAGTTGACGACTTTTTCAAAATCGAATCGAAACTGGAACTGAAACTGAAATACAAACAAAACAAATTATGATGGCATTTAGATAAAGTTAAAGTTAAATGTGTAAACTAACGTAAAGCATATTGAATATTAATCGTAACGTAAACGTAACATAAATAGTCCAAGGTCGCAAGCAATAATCACCAATCACGTAAAGCAAATCAAAGTTATAGCCTCTGATCGGTCATATAGAAAACTGTCACGTTGTGTGCTCGATTAGAATCGAATTAAATTAGCTAAATAGTCTGAACGCGTACAAGGAAAGCGGAGGAAGAGTATTTAGAATCGAATCCACAAAGGAAAAAGGAAATGGAAACGGAAAACTCCCAATGTGCCATACACACACACACACCCAAACACACACACAACACACTCTCACCCGATCAGTATGTATTTTAATAATTATTAAGATTGTGAAACCGAAAACCACACAGAGAGAACAATAACGACGGGAAAACGCGCAACCAATTTGACTTGAGGAATTAGTTAAGTGAAATTATACTCAGATTAAAATTAAATTACATTTACACTTGTATAGGGGAAAGCAAAACTGAAAACTGAAAACTGATAGCTGAAAACCGAAAGCCGAAATAGGAGAAACGTAAAATTACCTAACCGAAAATGAAAACGAAAATGAACATGAAAATGATATGGGAAAAATAGAAAATATTTCTACGGGCATTTCTAACCAAAATGTTTCCAAAAACACACGTCTGTGAAGTAAACCGTTGTGATCGCTTTAACTTTTTGATTTAAACAAATACAAAAACGTAAATACAAAACTACAAAACTAGATACAGAAATCAAGAGCAGTAAACAGGAAGCTATAAGTTATTCTATATATAGTTTGTGAGCGTAACCGAAAAAAAGTACCTATACCACAGAAGCAGCAACTGAAAATTAAACAAATCAAAGTGAAAAGCAAACAAACGGCACACAAATCAAGCAAAAAACGAAAGAAACTACGGACTACCGCAGAATCGCAGAATACACTTTACACAGATGTTTGGGGAGCCAACCGCACCTTGATTTGAATTAATTGTTACTAATCTTAAGGCCCATTTGAAAAGCATAAGCTAACCAGGAGATAAACATCTCATTTTCCTAATTTTAAGAATGTCTTCTGACTCGTATTATTTCATTTGATAAACATTTCTAGCCTAAGTTTTCGAAAACTAGATTAAGCAGGAAAACCACTGTGGTCCGACTTGGAATATCCCCAAGAAATCTCTACGAATATGAATTTAATCATTCCAAATTGAAAACGTTTTATTTTTTTATTTTTTATTTGATAATTGTTATGTTAAGACGTAAGAAGAAAACCTCAGATTGTAAAGTGTATCCCAAGCAGCACAGCAACTCAAACCAAACCGTTGACCGTAAAGTTACAGCTAAAGTTGAAAGCAAGTTAAACAATAAAAATAAAACGTAATGCCAAGGAAACACACACACCACACACACAAATTTCAGTTAGGGAAAACTTAAATTTAAAACGAGCATAAGGAAAATTATTGTTGTTGATCAAATCAAATCAATTTAACCGAAACTATGAACTAAAAGCTAAACTGAAGTCGACTCGAAACGAAACGAAACGAATTGAATGAAATCCGTAGTAAAGCAGCAAAAAGAAGCAAAACATCATGTGATATCTATTTCAAAAATAAATCAATTGACAAAACTAAAGAAAAGAACCCTAACCATAAACAGAAGCAGAAGCCGAAGCAGGAGCAGAATATAGTAAAATTAGCCTAAAGCCACGAAGCGTTCAGAAAAAAACACTGTTTGAAGTTGAAAATAGATGATGATAGGGACGAAGATTTTTTGTATAATTTCCCGTTGGAAGAGTTACTTAAGAACCCGCACCACAGACCGACGACCCATTGAGTATTACGTACAAATTACACACACAACAGCAAATACATGGCTCGACCTTGACTCTCTATCGCTCTCTCTTGACCTTTATCCTTATCTATATTCTTCTCACACTCTCACTCTGTAGCCACTTCTCTGTCTGTCGTAGAGTTAGTCGAAATTCGGATTGTACGCGCAGCAGTCTCCAGAAAACGATCGAAATCCTTGCTAACGTATTCCAGAAGGTTTTTTATAAGCATATACATATACGTATACATACTTCTTATACACTAATCTAGGCTAAAGTTCAATAAATTCTGAATGATTCGAACAGCACGAGCGAGCAGGTGGCATTTATTGGGAAACGGGAAAACTGGAGATCTTGAACAATCTATGATCCTCCTCGCTGGAAGTTTCAAGTTCTTCAAGTTCTATTAATACAATTCATTCTTATGCATTTGCTTATATTTATTACTTTTAAAATTTATTAACATACTCGGCTCTTCCCTGATAAATGAGCAGGATGCTTCTTTACATTTCTTCCTCGATTGATTTAGATGATATGCATGTCTTTCGTTATGACATCGTGCGGAGAGAGTCTTCTTGCCTATTACTGCTGTCTTCTGTTGTCCTGCTCCTTGTGTTTTATTGAAATTGAATTCCCTTCTCCCCTTTCCAAATTACGAATTTACTTAATTTTGTTGAAGCCTTTCTTCGCAGAGACATTCCCTTGTTGACGCTGCTTTCTTCTATTGTCCTGTCTTCTGTTTTTTAGTTCTACTTCCGCTTCCGCTACAGCTACCTTCCTACTTATTCTCCGTAATTATTCCCGCCGGTCCGCACACAAATAGCTGCTGATTCTGCCTCTCCTTGAGCGGCTTGAAGCCCAGCTCGTCGACGGGTATTCCGTACTGTTTGAGCTTGCACTCGTAGGTCTCCAACAGGTCGTCGTGGGCCTTGCGCGCCTTGGCCACCTCGTAGCGCAGGTCCAGAATAATCTTGTTCTTCTCGTCAACGATCTTGCCCACGCGCTCGTCCAGGCATGTCAGCTTCTCGGCAAAGTTCGGGGCACAGGTGGCAATGGTCTCGTGCAGGACTATGCTGCGCTTCTCGTCCTCCCGCACCAGGGCCGCGATCTTTCGCTCCAACAGCACGTTCTTCAGGCCAGTCTTCTGCTGCAGCTCCACAATGACATCGTTGAAGCGCTCCTTGAGTCCCTCCCGTTCGCTGACCAGGGAGTCGTTGCGAAGAATGAGCGTTTCCGCCTCCCAGGTGAGCCCCTTGACCTTCTTCTCCAGCCGCGTGTTGCGAACCTTGAGGCGACTTAGCTGCTGTTTATCGCGTTCGTAGAAGCCGAGCTTGCGGCGCAGCTCGTTCAACTGGATGTTGGCCGACTCCAGAGGCTCCTTCAGGCGGCGGTTCTCCGCCGCTGTGTCGGCAGCGATCCTGTCGGATCGCTCCGCCTGCTTCCGGAGGTGCTCAAGCTGCTCCTTCATGCTGCCAATCAGCGCCAGGTTGTTGATGGTGATGTCGTTGTAATAGTTCTTCATGTCGTTAAAGGCCAGGTCGTGGTGGTCCTGCAGGTCCTTGATCTGCTGGTTCTTGCGCTCCTCCACCTCGAACATCTGGGTGCCGTAGAACAGATCGAGCTTGTTCTTCTGTTCGATCATCTTCTCCTCGTGCAGCATCTCGTTGTCCTTGCGCTCGCGCTCGAAGGTGATGCGCTGCTCCCTGGATCGAAGGCAGCAGGATAGTGAACGGAAAATGGCAAGGAGAATTAAGGGGATACCCACAGCAGCTTCTCGTTGAAGTGGGCCTCCATCTGGCGCAGCTGCATCTCACTGATCTCCATCCGCTCGCGGAGCATCCGGCGCAGCTGGCGCTTGTCCCGCTGCAGCTCGTTCTCCTGGAGGGCATGGTGCTCCTGGGCCAGCTTCAGCTGTGTCATCGCCTCCGCCCGCAGTTCGCCCAGCTTGTTGTGGTTCTCGAACTGCAGGTGCTTCATCTGCTGCATCACATGCTTGGTGTCGATGTCCGCCAGGTCCTGTGTGGCCTCGATCTCCTTGTCCTTCTGCTGCAGCTCATAGCGGGTTTCATCTGCAGGGGTTGGGTTTCAAGGAATCATTAGGCAAGAAAAGGAATCATAATGCAGGACTTACCCAGCTGCTGACGCGTGATCTCCCAAAAGGTACGAATCTTGTCCCGCTCCAACTGGAAGTAGTTGCGCTCCTCCCTCTCCCGATCCATTTCCGCCTTCAGCCGGAGGGCGAAGGCCTCCAGCTGGTCACGGGTCATGGCCGAGGTGTCCACGCCATCGATAAGAACTGGAATTTAAGGGGGGTTAATGAGATTAATCCTGCTTTGAAACCCACTATAGAAGTTTAAACAAATAATCAAATATTCAAGTTAATTTCTGGTATTTTCCATACTTAAGTTGGCTTGACTTTGGCTTCTTATTTGGGCAGCGTTTTTGGGACAAGGAGTGAGTGCAAGGGAACTTTGGCCGCATTTTTGGGGCTCCCAGCTTTATGGCTATTTAATGAGAGCGGCACGCCTGGCTACCCCTTGGGAAGTCCCTCCTGCACCCCTTTCTTGGCCACCGCCCGCATATGTGACCCGGCAGCAGACCGTGTTGTAATTGTTTTCTGTAATTGGCATCGTGGGCCGGCTGGTGCCAGGAGCCAGGACTTGGACTAGCAGCAGGACTACGACTAGAACTCCAACTAGAAATCACACGGAGCCAAACAGCTACGCGGATACATTGGACTGGACATTGAACAGACTTTAAATTCGACTTTCAAGGCTACGTTTATGGGGCTAATCAAATCAATAAATCAACAATTAATATCCGGAAAAAGCATAATAATTTCGACCAAGTTTCACTTATCCTCACTTTGTTTTTCTCACAGTGCCTTCATAGAAACAATTACGTGCGTTAGATGTCGTAGGAAACGGCGAAGGGAACAGGGGAGTCGGGGCCACGGGGGAGTCAGGGGAAACTGCAGTGAGCTCACTCGTGGAAATTAAGTGGACAGTTTGCCGACGCCCCGTGGCCCCCCGATTTTTTCTCTCTTAATTTCGAGCCTGCAAGGCCTGGCCAGTGGGCACTGCATCGGCATCGGCATCGGGTCCTTCTAGCCCGCCGAGGTCCTCTTCCCTCTTCCCTTCTCCCTTGCTTCTGTGCGGGCCCGCTTCTCTCCTCACGCAGATTATCGTTATTTACTAATTGTTTTGCTTGGCCTTTTTAAATTGCCCTGAATGACCAATGTCCACCCATTCCTAGCTCCTTTGGCACCCTGCTGCCATTAATGTTCCGAAAATGAATTGCCAGGCAGTCCTCCCCATGCCCGTCCTCGTTCGCTTGTCTCCTTTCGGAGAGGCTTTAACGACTGGCCAAATTAAAGAGGAGTGTTCGGGAAAAATATGAAGTATTTTGGGACAATTCATTCACCAGCTGAAGGCTCTCATTTATCAATCGGTTTTCATAGAAAATAGTTTTAGTTTGCAAGAAATTGTTATTAAATGTTAAGTAAAAAAAATATAGTAATATGTGCTTGTTTGCAAGTATTTTTTCGATTTAAAACTTGGTTCAATTTATAAGTGTTTAGTTTTGTCAAAAACATGTACCTGGGGAATCGTAATAATTTGTAATAACTTTTAAAAATTTACTAATTTTAACTCAGAAAAGAAACACTATTAAACCTAAAGCAATTTTTCTGCATGGTAGATAAATTAAAGCTAAATGTTTCGTCTATTTAGAAAGATTATTATTATTATTATTATTTTTTATTGTAATAACAAATATAATTTATTTTTTACAATGTTTCAAAGCCAGAGCAACTATGGCCTTCAGGCTATGCTTTCTTAACTTAGTTTTATTTTAGTTGCTAATTTATTAAATATAATTCTGTTTTTTGGAGTGCTTTCTGACAGGAGTTGGATTGGTGTGGAGATTTTGAGGGAGGTGCAAATTTGGTGTACATATGTGGCTGCAGTCGGTGGCAATGTGTTGAACTGTTAAAGTGGCGTTGTTGCAGTAGGTGCTGGGGTTTTTTTTTAAAAGGTGTTCATGCGTAAGTTTTGTGTGTGTTAATCTGTATCTTGTATATAATAGATGTAGATGTTTCAAAGTTTTAGGGCTATTTTATAATTAAAAAGAGACTAAATTTTTTTCAAAATGTAGGTCGTTTTTTTTTGTATTTAAGAAAAGGGTAAGTAACTTTAAACAATAGACTTGCACTTATATTACAGCAAATGGTTCTTCCATTCAATAGGATAATACAGTGTAAATATGGTGGCTTGCTTTAAATGTTTTCCTTTACATAGAATAATATGTTTATGAGTGTAAGAAATATTTATATTTGTTGTTATATTTATAATATTTTTAGTATTTTAGAACGCATAATCATTATTAATACTTAACAGCACATATTGACACATATAACAAGTCTGATCCTAATTTAAGTTGCATTTAAAAGAGATTATTAGTAACCTTACAATGTATAAATCTTAAAATAAAAATGCATAGAAATTACCTATGAATTTGGAGTATAATTACTTAGATTTTAAATAAAAACTTCACTCACCTGGCAGTTTTTTGCCCTTTTTGCCCTTTTTACCCTTCGGCGGCTGAAAGAAAAGAAGAGATATTTTGTAAATACAACTATTGCATAAAGTATCTGTATCCAAGTTATGTGGGTAAACCAGGAGAAACATATTACCACCATGAGAGAAGAGTCCCAGTGAACTTGTCAAATACTTGACCGCAGATGAGCCCGAGACGACTCCCACGGTACCAGCAGAAGCTGGAACTTGCCCCAAAGAATTTCCACATTTGTCTATGCAAATTGAATCGGAGTCGCCGCCTCAGGGGGGAATATGCGAAGAAAATGTGTGGGGAAAATGGTGTTTTTGTTACTGGCGCAATTGTCGTCTGCTGCCGGCAACTATTTTTCGCACTTTAAATCCTTTAACAGCGCTTAATTCGATTCTCAGTCGCTCCTTCGCACGGCGCGCCGGACAGGGGGGAAAGGAGTGCGGACCGAGGAGGAGGACTGCCATCGTCGCTTTAAATAATGTGATGGCGCGGCTTTCAAAACAATTTCGCAACAGCTGTTGGCTGTTGGCTGCTGGCTTATTGCATATTTTATGACTGCAAATTATTCAAAAATTTTCGAAGCCGCCTGCGCCCGGCGACCGCGTTTGTTGCCCATGTCCGTCCTCTCAGTTTGTCCAAAGGCGCAAAATACAAATATATATATACATATAAAAATAAATATGTAAAACAAAAAATAAGACAACAAAAAATAAAAAAAGAAGAGCAGAACAAAACAATGGCAACTATATGTATGGGCGGCAGGTCTATACATAAACAAATGATCGAAAGTAGACAATAAACGAGGGCAAGGCGAGCAGGCTCTAAGGACTCCAGCTTGGCTGTCATAAATATACAGTGGAGATGCAGTTAGGAGCCATTTTCGAAACGAAAGTAGAGCTTGGATATTCCAGAAATCGCACAAAATTAAATATCAAGTCTTGTTAGGAAAATGTAAAGAAAAGGCCTCAAATTGAGGAAAGTTTGGTACACTACAGCAGGTTTGGTCCTCGAAAGTGGTGCTTGGAGTCCGAAAATACACAACAACCTTTATTAGCTCGAAAAAGCCAGAAGTAAGCTAAATTAAAAGTCTTCAGCCTCGTCATGTGTGTTTAGTTTCTCTTAAAAAACAAAACTTGCTAAAAACTAGCAAGGAGCAAGCAGTATATATTAGGGAAACGGGATTCATGGCACGCTGGCTTCACTGTACCCGCTATGCATACATTTACAGGAGCGGCAGTATGCAGTTGTGTTGTATATGCAGCAACAGCCTGGCTTGGCATGAAAAATTGAATGCAACTGAAGCTGCAGGGAGTGGGAACCGGAAAACGGGAGGAAGAAGGAGCGGCAGCAGTCAAAGTCAAAATGGCGTGGGAGAGAGAGATGGGCCAAGCAGTGCTCTGCTTGTTGATATGGCGGCTGCTGGCGCTGATTTAACAACTTATTACTCACCATTTTGGCGGAGCTTGTTCTTCTTCCTCCTTATTTATGCTTTATCCAGAGACCCGCTAGTTCCAGGACCACTCTCCTCTGATTGCTCCTTGCAACTGAGCCGGCCCGGTTCCGTGACGTCCAACAAACAAAACAAACTTATCGATAAAGCAGTTGACAACGACGCGGTTGCCAGAGCCGCTCTTCTGACTGTGTGTGTGTGCGAGTGCGTGTCTGTGTGTGTGTGTGCAGTGTTGTGCAGTGGTGTAAGTGCCAGGCGACCGCTTAAAGGTTAAAACGTTTTTCTCGCGTTCTCCTCGCTTGACTTTTTTCTGGCCGAGGACCGGAAAATCGGTGGCGAAAAATATACAGTTATCACCCGGGCAACTGAGAGGAAAATTTTGGAATATCGAAAGCATTTCAATCGATGCGGAAAAGTCTATGAAATTTTATTTTTCACCGCAAGTTTTTCATTCAAGAAAAACACATTCTTTGAATTTTTAATTTCATATTATTACAATTTATGATACAAAAAAATATATGTATTTAAAGGGAATTTTTAAAGGTTAATACGTAAAAGTATGTTGCAGGGTTAGCTGGGTGTTATCATTTTTGTGAGGAGTTTGCAACGCAGTCAAGGGGCCATGTCTTATCCTATAAATCGTATATTTTCTAGTTAATTAAAAACAACCGAGTTGATCAAGCCATGTCCGCTAAAATCAATAAAATGTACAGACTTTTTCTAAATTGTATAGCGGGTAATTAAAACGGTCCTAAATTCCAATATATAATTTTTTTTTAATTTAAAGTCCTTTTATTGTAACTTGTAACTATATTAATAGGTAATACAGATGGCATTCCAAGTTGAAATTAATGCATTTTTAACTCAGTTTAGCTCAGAAAAGTTCTCCTAAAAAAACTAAGAAGAAACAAGAGAGGAAGCTAACTTCGGCAAAGCCGAAGTTTAAATACCCTTGCAGTAAGGTT
>JAEIHY010016444.1:0-39075 GCA_018904565.1 Drosophila tsacasi
TTGACGAAAAAAATATATTTTATTCAAAAAGTCACGGACTTATCAAACGACCCTCGTATAGTATATATATCAAGACAATCGACTGATTGGCAGTCCGCATACATTACCCCAAAGTGGCGGAGACCGGGACGCAGCCCACCTGTCAGCGGTGCTTATGATTAACTGTCAGTTGTAACTGGTTATGATGGATTTATTGCTGTCAATTTGACAAATCAATGCAGCAGTTGGCCACGGCTCTATCGCCCGAGACGAGTTAATTGGAAAATTCAGCCAAGGCTGAAGGGGAGGAGTCTCGGAGGAGCAGTCTGTCGGGGATCCATGGAGATTAGACCGGGCATTGGATGAGCATCTAACGAGTTGGACACTGATCCGAGTTGGGTTAACACGCTCTTTGGGGTCTTTAGATAAGGGGGATTTTTAGGAGGGAGAATTGCTGGAGATTTGAGAAGAGCTATCTTTTATTAAAGGTCTTAAAACTTAATGGAGGGAGTTAGAAATATATTTATTCCTAATGATATTTTTTAATGCACCCAGAAAGCCTTAATTAAAAGGGAATTTAAGTCTTAGGGAGGCAACGTTTTTTTAATTGTTTGTAGGTTGCTAATAAACTGAATTCCCCAATATGAGCTCAGTATTAAATCTAGTTTTAATTAATCAAAAGATAATTATAATAATAAGCAGCCTCCCTGAAACCCCTCCAGATTTGTATTTTTAAGATTAAGTTTGAGTTTAAGCCTCGTTTTAAGTGGATTAATTCCCTTTATATATAAAATTAGTTTACCCAAATCCTAAGCCCTTCTGTAAAACGATTATTCCCCTTTACATTTTAATTTTCTTAAGCCAAATATGACTTCACAAAGCTAACATTTTGATGCCTTATCTTTTCAATCAATCAAGTCATCGATATTCCAAAACAAAATTGCATTCCTGTATTTTGCTGCAGAGACGCTAATATTTTTAGTGGCTCCTTTTCTGCGGCCAGAGACTACAAAATATATAAAGTAGAGAGAAACTGGGGACCAGTTTCGGTTTTTACTACCGTCTGTCAACCGATGGCAGGCAAATATTAATTTACCGATATATCTTTTGCCAGTGATTTTGTTTTGCTGCACAGTTGGCTAATGAAATCGTAAGTGCTTTTATCTCGTAAATAGTTGGCTGGCCGGGTTTGGGGTTTGGGGTTTGGGCTTTCGGCTTTCGGCCTCAATGGTTTTAGCCACTATTCCTGTTTCACTACCGGTTTCGTTTGGCTCAAGTCAGTGCACAGTTAATGAGTCTGGAAGGAGGTTTCATCTCAGAGCGGAAAACCCTCCTCCCCTAATGGGTCAAGTTTCACTCTCGCCGCCAGCCAAGGTAGCAGCCACTGGCCTGTGAAATATTTTAACGCCATTTATCACAAAATGCCAAGGAAAATTGCTCAGACCCATTCTGAGTGGCTGACTGAAGTTGGTCAGCAGCCAGGCCCAATGGGGTGTCCGAGGCACTGTCAGTCAGTCAGTCATTCAGCCCGCAAAGACAGCCACTTTGTGTTCGATGTCAGTCAGTCAGCGTCTGGCTTGGGTCAGCCACAACACCAAAATGAATTATACGCACTTCAAACGCTTCAACAGCAGCAGAAACACAAAATGCAACATGCAACGGCAGCAGCAGCGGCAACATGCTGCATGCTTCGCCCACACACAGCTGGCAAAATAAATTATCATCGAAGCTCCCAGGCCCTTAGGCGGTTGGCCATCTCAATGACAGCCGCCTGATAAAGTCATGGTCGTCTCTTGGACAGTTACAAATAGCTTTCGAGCTTTGCTAACACTTGGGAAATTGAGATCTAGCTGGGAAATATGATATATAGAAGCACTCTGGGCTGGCAGAAAGGATACGGAAGCCAGGGTGAGTCAACAGCAAGGATTATTTCAATATTTTACAGCGCCCACAGTTCTTGGTTAGAAATTAATCATTAAACATGAAAGGGGTCTTTGCTGAGCCTAATTTCAACACAAAACAATTGAGTTTGAAATAAAAAGGGTTAAGAAATTTTTTCTTGCTTCTTAACCACCGATTCCTACTAAATCTCATTGACCAAAAACAAACCTCTTTTATTAGTTTATAAATTAACAATGTCTTCACATTTAAATCTTTTAAATTTTCCACAAGCCAATACTACCTCCACACTTACCCTCCCTCGCCAAACTTACAACTTTCCCTTAGTTTAATTATCGTTTTTTAATTTTCCTGTTTCATTTTTTGTTTTCGGCTGACTGCTGTCAATATTTCATGCAGTGACTTGTGTGTATCTTTTCGGTTTGGTTGTTTGCACTTTCGGTCTTTCGGTCTCTTGGTCTCTCGGTCGGTCGGCTGGCCCCAAGTTTGATGGCCCTGAATAATTGATGTTGCATGCCACGACAACAGCTGTCGCATTGGTTCCGGAACTGGGTCACCTAATCCTCCGGGGCGCGCAAGTTTCCACTCGCCAGTTGTGCATTTAGTAGCTCATTTCGATCCAGGGGGCCTGACCGGGCCAGGCCGGCCTGCCTGCGAAATTACAGTAATTAACAGGCTCATATTTGAGGTGTTTATCGGATGGATGGACAGCTCCATAATTACACGGATGCCTCGTATGCACAATGAGCTGGCCAACGCCCCTCGATGATGTGCTCTTCACACCGCATGCAGTTTGGTTTCGGGCCACAAACGAATTGATTTCCATCTGGTTAAGAGGCGGCATTTTAATTAAAACGAGCGCCGTTTCATTATCTTTCCACAATGTATGGGTTCGGGCAATTGCAGAGCTCAATAGAGGGGAGTGTGCTCTGATTGAACCATTACGTCTAGCACGGTGACACCTCTCTCTCTCTCTGAGGAAGATATTAACTTTATAATTGATAATTGAAAGTGGTTCTTGCAGGCTCCAGAACGCAACTCAACACAACTCAACGCTACCCCCTGGTTATGTCAGCCAACAGGCTGGCCAGTAGCAATTTATGCCGCTCCTGTTCCTGTTTACCACATATCGTTGGGCTTCTCTTCGAGATGATTGTGCCCCCAGGGCAGACGATCCTGCAACTCGCCTTGGCTCTCGGGAACCTGCACTTGCAAATGAGCTGCATTTTGAGACATTAAAGGGCACTTAGCATAATGATTTACAACTTTGATTCACGCAATTAAATTGGAATGTCTGGGCAACGGTGGGGCAATGATACAGAGAAATTTGAATAGCTTATGTTATTTTGTATCTTAATTTAATATTATTAAACAGAAATGTGAAAGAAGAAGTTCTGAGAGAAGAAAGTTTTTAAGAGACATGACAGCGTTAAGTGTAGACAAGATTTTTAAATAAATTTATCAATGGTTTATATGGTTACTGAAGCTCTTTACATTAATTAAATTAATAAAGAGTGAAACATTGATTAATTAAGCGGATTAAGAAAATATTTATAAGGGCTTTTTAAATAAATAAATTGTATGAATTGAATAAAGTTAAAGATTAAAGTAGAAAAAAGCGTTCTAAAGACTTTTAATAAAGTTTCCCAAAAATTACATCTACATAAACTTTTATCAATCATTTTTACCCCAAAATAAGCTTGATCAAGTGTCCTTAGCTAGATTCTCAGCATCTGCTGTCCACTGTGCTAACCAGAGCCCTGTGCCTCTACCTGTAGCCTCCACCTCTGCCTCTCTGCCAGTTCAATGGAGCTGAAAACGCATTCACATCATCAACCAGAACAACGACAACAATCGTGCCCGGAGGCACTCGCTCGGACAATGTTATTGACACCCCAGCGACAAGGTTTCGATTTCAGGCCATCCATCCATCGCTCCTGCTCCTGCGTCCTGCTCCGAGGTCCGTTCACACCCAGGATTACCGGCAGACGAGCGCATCCTTTGTTGACGCGTCGTCCTGCGCTTGATTGGCACTTTTGCTGAGTGCGTCTGATTGCTGGAGCGGACCGAGAGTCGTCGTCGTCGTCGTCGTCGTCATCGTTGGAGGCAATCAAGTGGAATGTCCGATGTGGGTGCACAGGTGTCATAACTCGCCATGGATGACCCTATATATATGGCATACAGTGGGTGCACGCACACACACGGAATACTTAATCTAAAGAGCCATTTCATTAGCGAAGCCAAACCCTCGGCGAACTCCATAAATCAGACCAAGATCAAGTGGCCATCGCATTATCCAATCTAAACCGATGGGGGCAACCTGCGGGTCTGCCAACTTCTCACTTCTCGGAGCGATCCAATCCGATCCGATACGATCCGATCCGGTCTCTGGCTGTTCGGCGGAAATTGATCAATTACAGAGAGCACTTCGTTCGCCTTGCGTTTTGCCGTTTTTCGTGGACCAGTTTTTCCCGCTTCGGCTGGGGATAATTTGCATAAATGCGTACCAAAGTTCAGACGCCAGCTCTGAAAGTGCCCCAAAAAATAAAATAAAATGTGACTCCATCTCCAACGCCATCGCCATCGCCATCTAAGTTTGGCCACCGAGCTGGTGGTGGCTGGTGGCTTGTGGATGCCATATCCGAGGCCTTAATCTCGCCGTCGTCGTCGTCGTTGTCCGTCGTTTTGAAAAATGGGCGAAACGCCTTTAGTGTCAATTTTATGTTATCGTTTGATTTATAATAATGCTGATAGACGTCGATATTTTAATTGATTGCGCCCGGTCCGGAGTTTCCATCTATATATTTATATTTTTGGGGAATCCATTCCCGGGGCTTGAACTGGATTTCTATAAATGCATTTCTGAAGCCTCTCTGGATTGCATCACTTTCTAGTTGAAATAAAGAAAGTTAGAGGGGAAAATCTTTTAGATTAAAATGACATTAAGAGAATAATCTGATAATAAATCTATTAAAAAACAACAGATGCAGAATAACATAACTAATAACATTTTGAACCAGTTTCTGTCGTCGTATTTGTTAAGGAAAAATTTTTAAAATTTAGTTATTTATGACCTTTATACCGTTACGGCGGAAAACCACAGAAAGCTTAGGAAATCTCTTAACTAAAATTGTCATTACTTTGCTCAAAAAAATGAATATTAAGGAATGTGATGCATTTTTATAAATTATTCTATTAGGGGCTTAAATAAGTGTTACAATTTATCAAATGTAAAATCCATTTTTTTTTTTATTTTTAAAATTTTTTTACACATTGTAAAAGTTGTCAAAAATTGGCCAAAAATTATAAATCGAGTTTAAAATCCAGGAAAGTTTGCCTATTAAAACCAAGAAGAAAAAACCAAACCACTCTGAAATCGGTTGAGTTTAAGCCAAGTTATGATCAATTTAAAATAAGATTAAAAAATTGGCAATTCTAAATAAAATCCTCTCTCTACTCCCTTCAAACTTTCAATTTATTATGAATTAATTTCAAATAAATTGAAACATTTTGAACCCAAACATATGTCCCCTTTTTCCCAGAACTCCTTAACTATTTGTCTCCCATTATGAGGCTACAATTCTTCCTGAAATTCCAGAAACCCCAGAAATTCCTCTTCCCCCCCAAAGATCACTCCCTGGCGATCTTTTCTAGGCCCTTTTCAGCTACCTTCTTCCCCATCAAGTGATTCATGGTCAGTGCGCAGTAATGCGAAATAAAAACTCAACACGAGAAGGAGAAGAAGGGTATCCCAGGGATCCAGGGGAGTACAGCAAATTGCCGTCTCAATTTCGAGTAGATGGAGGCTCCATTAAGGTAGCACATAAATAAGTCGGCCGGAGTGTCGTCCTCTGTGGCCGACGAATCCATTTAATTTCAGACTAATAATGACAACCATATAAAGTTATTGGTGGCAGCGGCAGGGCCACATTGTTTGTCGCGTGATAACTTCATTTTCATAGTAGTCCGCCTGGCAAATACGCGGAATACTCGCCCAGCGGGAGGCCCTCTGCCTGGGATACCTTGAAACCAGCAAACGATCCTGGGCGAGAGTGGCGGCCTACACCAGAGAGCGACTCTGTCAGCATATATCAGCGTAAGCCTGATTAACTATCCGATCGCAGAGCGTATGTGTGCCAAAACACTTGGTTCTGGTTCAGGAGAGTATCCCCGTGTGTATAGTATTCTATCCCCCAAAATGGAATTCCTTAGAAACCTGTAGCTCCGGGACTCCGAATGTGGAACTGGGGCTGGCTGGCTCTCCGAGATGCCCCGAATGCGATAGCGAAAATTTATGACTTCATTAAGGTAACAAGCCAATATGTTTCTCTTCTCTTTCCTAAACTTCGAACTGGGCTGGGCTATTGGAAACGTTTAAGGAGTTTTATGCGGTCGCCCGTAGTCGTTGACCCATTTCAAATGGATTACCCAACATGCATAAATAGCTTAAACGCCTCACATCCTCATCCTCGTCGGGGATTCGTGGCTGGTTCTGTGGCAAAAAGATTTATGGACTTGTCGTTCAGCTACCTCTGCCTCGGCCTGGGCCTTCACCGACCCCTTCCCTCATCCTTTAGGAGACAAAAAAAATTAACTGAGACGAAAGCAAATGAGCTGGAATGACCATATGCAGGCTTTAACCCTTTTTTATGATTGTCTCAGCCGTTAAATGAACTTGTAGCCCCATTTCGAGCGTTTACTAAGGGGTTTTCTGGGGTGGGGAAAGTGTTAACTTGTTGCAGTGACTCGGAATGTGGCTGAAATGAAAATATATCAAAGGAATAAAGTGGTAAAGAACAACCATTGATGGTTTACTGAAGGCTTCAACTGTTTTCAGCTGAAACAATAGCATTTTTTCACTCTCCATTTTTCCTTTTATTTTTTAACAAATCCTGTTT
The DNA here is from genome assembly GCA_018904565.1 of Drosophila tsacasi. Classification (NCBI taxonomy): domain Eukaryota; kingdom Metazoa; phylum Arthropoda; class Insecta; order Diptera; family Drosophilidae; genus Drosophila; species Drosophila tsacasi. The sequence goes on from JAEIHY010016444.1 coordinate 6,777, forward strand.
CTGCTTATACTTTTCAAATGAATTCCAAAACTCAATTAAAATATAGCGCATTTTTTGGGGGAACACGTAAATCATGCGGCTTGAGCCTGCGGCACAACAGGAGTCTTCCGCTGGCTTCGCCGGTGTTGTTGCCCTCGCTAAAGCCACTTAAAACTGTCAACTTAGCATTGATTAACGAGCTTATGGCATGTTTATTTTGCGATCTCCGTATTTCGGGCTGTTTCGTTCGCGCGCTCGCAATCTTTCGGGCCAAGTGCGCTGACACAAGTCTTTTACGATTCTCGGGGCTCAGCGTCTAGGCCACATTGAGAGACCGGAGACCGCTGCTGACAAAGTCCATTTAAGGCCGCTTTAAGCCCTTGGCGCACACGTTATGTTTATTAATAGTCCGTGGGCATTAATCGACTTAGTGTTATTTCGGTGTAAAATGTTAAGTTTGTTTTTCTCTGGCAAAAAAGGCATTAGGTGCGTTATCTGCTCTACAAGGTATTATTTGAATTTGGGAAAGAACGCGCCACGAGCTGGCGTCCTCTGACGGGTTTTAGTGCAACTACTGATAAGAGACCCAAGAGGTGGCAGCTCTGTCGCTGCGTCACATTTGTTTTTAATATTTTTGCTTTGAACTACTTAATGGCTTAATGACTGAAACCCAGCTAGAAAAGATCAGGGTGTTCAACAGCAGGCAACTTCTAATCAAAATCTCCTTCTGGAGCTGCTTTGAATTTGCTCATTTGAATTTCTTGAGTTTAGACAGCGCCCTCTGGCGGGTTTGGATGAAACTACAGATAACAGCATTTTTGTTGATATCGATTTTACGAATGTTATCGATAGCAACGTTTCGCATTTTCAGGTCGAGCTATTCGCCCCGAAACGCGGTTGCGTCTCGAGCTATTTACCACAAACGCGTGCAGGCTTGAGCTATTCGCCCCGAAACGCGGGTGGGTCCTGAGCTATTCCCAGGATACGCGTGCAGGTCTCGAGATATTCACAGGAAACGCGGGCAGAAAAATATCATCTCTAGAAAAAATATCGATAAATTTATTACCAAAACAAAACAAACGTTGTTTTTATTTAACTTAATTAAGAATTAACCGAAAATATGGCTGTGCTACCACCAGATCCCGTGTTCAGCCTGCGTTCCCCGGACATGGGCGCCGTGAACTCGCTGTGCTTTCAGGATAACGATCGTCTGTTGGCGGGAACTCTGAAAGGCAGTGTATTTCTATGGGATCTACAGGTAAAATTCAATAAATTAACAATGAAGTCAACCCGGAGGAAGGAATTAATAGGAATTGATAAAACACATCCCATTTCAGACCAATCGCTCGGCTCTGCACTTCGAGGTGGGCTCCGATCCCATAACCAGCCTGCACCACACACCCGATCGCCTGGTGACGCAGGAGAAGGGCGGCACCATCACCATGTTCTCCATTGGCAACAGCAGCTACGTAAAGGAGCGGAGTATAGCGGGCAACCACCTGGGCTACTGCCGCTCCGCCCTGCACACGAGCACCAGCAACACCAGCGAGCAGTTGCTCTTTTATCCCTGCGAGGAGTCGTCCATCGGAGTGCTGCATGTGACGGATGCCTCGGCTCCCACTCAAATGCTAGTGCCCGAGGATGCTCAGCTGCCCAAGCTGGGGAGCGTCACCTGCTTCAAGCCGTTCGAGTGCGCCTCGCAGCTGTTTCTCCTGGCGGGCTACGAATCGGGCCACTTTCTGACCTGGGACCTCACCTCTGGTGTTATTCTGGATGTCCTTGAACTGGCCACCGATGCCATGACCGTGGACTATGACCCGGTCACCAATCGGGGCATTGTGGGTGGAGCCTGTGAGTATCTTTTAATGTGTTTATATTATAAACTTTATAATAATAACCTAATCCTTATCTTCCCTTTTAGCTGACAAACTAATTACCTTTAGCTACCAGCGACCCGCCATGCAGCTGCAGCGCGGCTCAGAGCTGTGCATCAAGAATCCGGGCGTGAATTGTGTCCGCATCCGTACCGATCAGAAGGTCTTTGCCAGCGGCGGCTGGGACGGACGCATAAGGATCTTCTCGTGGAAGAGCCTCCGGCCGCTGGCCGTGCTCACGCAGCACAAGCAGGGAGGCGTAATGGATCTGGCCTATTCCAGCCAAGCGGTGGCCATGTGGCGGGCACCCATCATGGCGGCGGCGGGCATGGATAGCCAGATATCGCTGTGGGACCTCTACAATTAAGCCAAGACTGCAACGGTTTGGAAATCCTTTATATTTGTAGCTTTATTGTTAAGTAGAACTTCCCCATTGTGAAGCCCCGGACTGCAGCTTCTGTTTCAGAAAATCGTTACTGAATTTTAATTTCATTTTTATGGCTGATTTTTCCTAGAAAAGGATATTTTTTGAATGAAATATAAAGTGTTTATTAATCAGTTTTATGGAACATATAAAACGCCATCCTATGGTACTTGTTATGAATGTTAAATCAATGTTTTAACGGGCTTACGAACTTTCAACCCTTAAATGAAACTCTTTGCCCTCTCATAAGTTATGTACTTTAGTTTATTACGATTCAATTCAGAGATTTACCGCCCTGCACTTTGTGCCCACTCGTTCTCCTCCTCGTTCTTCACTCTCCGGTCTCCTCTTCCTCACATAAATAGATTCTACAACTAAATAAGGATATATCCTAGAGTCTAAGTCTACTTTTTAGCTTTAGCATTGCCATTGTTAGTCATATTGCACTCGGCATCCGCCTCTGTCTCCTTGCCACTGTTCGCCTCACTGGCCTCCTGCTCCTTGACTGCCATCTTCTGGAAGTCACAGTCGATGATCCTCTTGCGCTTGCGCAGCGGTCGACTGCACTCGGCGGCCGCCTCTTTGGTTTGGATTAGCGTTCGCTTCGTCTGCAGCCGCGTGATCTTCAGCTTGGGCAGTTTCTGGCTGTCCACCTCGGGATCGGAGTGTGGCGAGTCACGCACGATGCAGTGCGTTTCCAGCGAGGAGGACGACGACTCGGGCGAGACGGAAGGCGGCGATGCGGGCGTGGTGTTTATATCTGGATTTGTCTTTGGTATGGATTCCTTCTCCTCCTCGTTCTGTTCCTTGTCAGATGACTTGTCTTCTTGGGGCTCCGGCAGGTCCTCCTCCAGCTCCTCCTTCTGCTTCTCTAGCCCCAGCTCCTGCTCGCTCTTTGGCTTGCTGCTGCAGTCCAGTGGCTGTGGTTGCTCTGATTCACCTTGGGTGGCCTCCTCCTCTCTCCGGGACGTCGTTGCCCGCTCCTCGTCGAGGCGTTTCCTTTGCTCGGGTGTCAGGTGGGCCTTGTAGAAGTCCATAATGGGCAGAGGCACGGGTATGGGTATGGGCAGAGGTATGATGATGGGATAAGGTACCATCACTGTCACAGGGGGCACTCCCCCTAGCAGGGCTCCCAGCTCTGGCATCTGCGGTGGAAGTGGTGGCCCGAAGTGCGGAGCAAATCCCCTGGGCATCATGCCATGCGGCGGTGGTGGCAGGAAATGATGCGGCGGCGGCGGTGGTGGACGACCCACAAAGGGATGGCCACCCATGGGCACTCCATTCGAGGGCGTTGCAAAATAACTGGCCGGGATGGCGGTCGGTAAACGGGGCAGAGCTTGGGGAGGAGGCACCGCAGGAGGAGCCTGCTGTTGCTGCTGCTGCTGTGGCAACTCCTGAATATTTGGCATGGGTGAGATGGGAGGCAGGGGAACACTGGAGCCGGTAAAGTCAGCGGTTAGGGTTGGGGGAGCTTGCTGTTGCTGTTGATGCTGCTGTTTCTGCAGCAAACTGGCCACCGTTTCCGAGCCCGACGATGAGGAGAGACCGCGATGCTGACGCTTCCTCCGTCCCAACTTGGAGCCCAACTGTCGCTGTAGCGGTGGTGGTGGCGGCGGAGGAGCCACTGCGGGCACAGGACTTTTCTGGGCCAACAGTTTGGAGACTGGCGCCACTGAGATCAGGGGTTTGCTGGGATGATGACTAGGCGGCGCCGACGGCGGCGGCGGCGGCGATGAGTCCGGACCCCGAATGGAAGAAGCCGCCTGCGGTGGACCCGGCGACACCGACAACGTGGAGGCGGGCGAGGCCGACCGGCTCCGGCAGTTGCGCAGCCACAGGTCCGGCGTTATCAGGCCAGCCTCGCTGCCCGGATCCAGGACCTGATCGCGCAGATGCGGATGCAGGTCCAGGTGCGTCTGCGTTTCGTGGCAGAAGATCTGCATCTTGTACTGGTTGAGACACTTCTCCGAGCAGAACTGCAGCTGGGAGGCGCCGTCCTGGAAGTCCACGTAGCTCACCGCATGGCGGACGTGCTTGCACCAGTCGCAGGTCTTGGCCTTCTTGAAGGATGCCCGCCGGCTCTGGCCGAAGCAGGACTCGGAGCAGTAGCGGGGTCCGTCGCTGCTGGTCAGGTAATCCGGTGCATTCTCGGCAATGGGACGATGGCACCAGCAGCAGTTGCTGAAGTCTGTGGAAGAGTGGGGAAATAGGGAAAAGGATATCTTTAGTAATCAGTAAAAACAGAATATGAAGCTATACACATTTTAATATATTTTGAAATCTAAATAACACTTGGTGATATAAGCTTTCTATATTAAATATTAAAATGCTTCTAAAAGAATATAAATATGGTAACTGATGACAGGCAATGACTATGTCACCAGAACCCATTTTTATATCAGTTTAGGGTTTAATAATTTAAGTTCCTATGAATTAAAAGAAATCTCCTTAATTAATTTAGTAAATTTCCAATCTTAATAAACCATTTAATTCTAATTCTCCGAATAAACACAGGATCCAAAAATGTAAATCAAAACCCTGCAACAGAGCCGTACAATTTTTCCCAGCTGCCGTACAAATTGAGCCTTGGGATATCCAATTCCTAATATGGCCCCAGCCATTCCTCCTCCTCCTGTTCCTCCTCCATCGCCAACACATCTTGCCTGCCAGAATTTTGTAAACCATATTTTGGGTCTTAATGAATCCTGATATTCGATAATGCAGGAGGCATCGGAAAACTCCGTCCGGAGTTTGATGGAAAGTTAGCAAAGTTTCCAACCTGTCTGTGCGGCTACAAATGCACGTAATGATTGCCGTGCCCGGCGAGGATGAGGAGGACGGGATACGGAGCAGAAAAGTCGAGCTTATCGAGTTGCCTTTCACAAAAAGCAAAGCACTCGAAAACAAGCGGACGCTTTCATGGGATGAGGGGAATCAAGGGGTTTCCTAGTGATTTCTTGCTTTTTTTTTGGGTTAGTTGGATATTTTGGATTTTGACTTTTGCTGTCCATTTTTGCTTGGAATTGAGCTTTAATTACTCTTTGATAATACCCTGTAAAATACTGTAAGGAATCCTTTTTTAATGCGACTTCTTCTAAAAATAATTATTAGGAATTTTAAAAGTTATTCATAGCCTTTTCTCTTTACTTTTAATCTTGATTAAAGACTTATTTAATTTCAATGTCTAGATCAGAGCCTCTAGAGTGGCATACTTACCTATTTTCTCCTCCGTATGCGGCAGACCCGCTGTTTTCCCTATGGAGAGCGGACTCTTGGAGTCCTCCTCCCTTGAGCTCCGCGTATCATGATCCGAGGGCGTCGTTGTGGTGCTGCTGCAATTCTGCAGGCCTGCCTTCCTGCCATTTCCAGATACTCCTACTCCTCCTCCACCTCCTCCCGTTGCTGCTGCACCGGCTCCTCCTGCGCCATTATTCTTGTTGCCGCTGCTGTTGCTATTGTTATTGTTGAGATAAGCCGCCTCCAGAGCCCTGCTCCGCTTCCAGAGACTACTCCGCTTCCTCTCCAGATGCTGCTGCTGCTCCTGCTGGAGCTGTTGTTGGTGATGATGTTGCTGCTGCTGGTTGGCCACCGCTGCTGCGGCTGCACTCTGCAGCAGACGCGATGTCTTGGCGGTCAGATCCAGTCTGTCCACGTCCACACCCTCGAATCCATACCAGCCGAGCAGCTCGTTCATGGTGTTGTGTGCGAATTCCTGGAATAAAAAGGGAAGAAGGCGAAAAAAACGAAAGATGAGTACTCGAGAATATATATAGTGGATGTATGTATATATACGAATTGCTGACACAGTTCGCCGGGTTCGCATTACGACAATTGCCCGCCCAAGGGTCATTCAATATTCCCGGAGATCGAATCAGTAGCTTAAGACACTTTAGAAAATTAACCTAGGAATCTAAGAACACATATTACTTAAATACATAAGAAGTATTACTTAAGTTTAGATAATAAAAGTTTAATAAACATATCCATAAATACGTATTCTTCCTTTTGAAGTGTATTTCCCTCCAGTGACAGCTGAAACTGGTAGAAACCCACAGCCAGGACAGGACATCACAGGACAGGTGACTTCATTGGGCCATAAAATTGCGGCCAACTACTGGTTTTTAGCCACCACTTGTTTTGACTCAACCAGAATGAGGCATTAACTGCAACTTTCACTAATTATCCCTTGACCCCTGATGACCCAAGGTTACCAATTATGCGAGTCCTTATCTAACCGTATCAAAAGTCTCTGCTCCCGAAGGGCAGCCCCCGTGTAATCGATAGCTCTGAGATGGGAAACAGGCAACGCATTGCAAGCAAAACACACACGCTCTCCAGTCTTTTTGGACAGACATATCACTGTTCACACACACACTCAGGTGGCATTTGGAGGAGGAGCAGGAGGAGGAGCAGGACTTCATTACGGCAAAGTGGGCCGGACTCACCCGAAGTCGAAGTCGAAGTGGGTGGCATTTGCATATTCCTGTGGCCAAACCTGCAAGTCTCTTTCCCACTAAATCAACACTGGTAAATCAACAATGATATCGAATACCCCTTCGAGTGTCTCGCTTTGCCTTTTTGCCTTTTAAATTTAAGTCAAAGTCCAAGATGCAGCAAAGAGTTTTGCGGCTTTTGAAGTTTTGGCATTCCTATTTTCATTCCCTTCCCGAGGAAGATATATACCTATATACACATATACGAACATATGTATCTTTCTGAGCCTGCCTGGCGTTGCACACAAAAATTTCACACAAGGCATTGGAGGGGCTGGCACAAAACTGGGTATCAGGTTACATTGAAATACTTGAATTCTTCTGTGTTTTTGCTGCTGCAAGTCTTGGGAGGCAGTGACGGAGGTTAAAGGGTTTGAGTTGGGCAAAGTTAAGGCATATTTTTGGGTTTAGTTTTTGAAAAGAAGATTCCAAATTAAAGGTTGAACGAATTTAGCAAATCAAGCTAAACAGTTTATGTTTTTTTAGGTATTAAATTATAAGATATAATACAAGATGGAGCTCCATTAATATTACTAGAATTTCCTGCATTCTCAAGTTTATAATTAATTCAAACAAAAACCCCTTTAGTTTGCCTCCAAAATGTTCCTATTTAAACATCTCCCTCAGAGCTGCCTTCTGCGGAATGCCCCATTACTCATACGCCATGTGGCCGGCACTTGCTTGACAAATTCGGTGGCTGGCGATGGTGTCCGATTCAAAGATTCAGGGGAAGCAGTAGTGGCCACAAATCGGATCGCTCCGCAATTACCCAACAACGGTGGCCAGATGAATCATCGCCAGTCAGTCATATTGCATCTATCACAGGCACTAGACAAACTGGATATCCCCGGCGACACCCGATACTCTTGGCAAATTAAGCGGTGCTGCCAACTTGCTGACAAATGCAAGTCGTCTAATCACTCGCCGTCTCTGTCACAGCCTCGGTCAGTCCCTCTCTTTCCTATATACATTTTTAGAGGCACTATTTTTTGTACACTTGGAGTAAGGGGTGAAAAACTAGGAAATTAAAAATATATTGCAAAATATTTAATTTCGAAATTCAAAATATATTGCAAAATATTAATTTTTGAAAAACTGCTTTTAAGCTTGGAATGTATTTTTGTTAAACATTTTGTTTGTATTTGGGAATGCTTTTAAAATGGCTTAATTACCGAAACAAGACTTTTTTGTGATTTAAAATCAAAGTACGTTACCTAAATATTAACTTTAAAATATTTTAGCCTAAATTTAAAGCCTTATTTCAATTGAATTTGTATTTTACCATAATTTCTGAGGCTATCTTTTGGATTATTCTTTAATTTATCTTTTTAATTTTATTCTCTTCTATTTGCTTGCTTATATCCCCTCAAAAGGTTTAGTGATGCCAAAAATGTTATATTTTCCAGCACAGGTTTTTATTATTTTACAATTAAGTTATATATTTTTCCAAGTGCTTAAACAGCGCTCACACGCTCGCTTGGCTTATTTTCTCAAGTCGCGTATCGGTGACAATCGCATTCAGGTTTTCCGTTGTCTGTCGCTGCGAAAAGAGTATTAAAAATTCGCGCGATAACATCTACGGACCTCAGCTGCCTCAGCGTATCAATTACACGCCTCAGGTGCGACCTCGTCCAGGTAAGCTGAGGTGAGGTGAGCCGTCAGGGGCGGGGGACAGGAGGAGGCCAAGAGGCAGCAGTACGGCGACGCACGCTCGTCTCAAGTTCAGTATTTTGCAGTAACCGGAGGAACGCCTCGAACGCTCGTTACCGCTCTCGCTCTCGCTCCGTCTCTCTCATTATCCCATGCGCCGTCTCTTTCGGCATCTCGGTTTCTTAACTTTTTTTTTAGTATCATTTGTCTGTTAATTTATGTTCGGTTTTTAATTTCTGATTTGTGCGTTCGTTCAGTTTTTCAGTTTTCTGCTGCCTGACACTGGCTCAACGGGTTGTTTGGCTGTGGGCGGTAAGGGGGATGCCAAAAAGGAGGCGGTGAAGTGGGGTCATTCACTGAGACAAAATACATAAATTAGATGGTAATTAAAGAGGGTTTTAGTTTTGGCTTGTAGGGGTTTTAAAAAGATTTTTATACTATTTTAAGAATATATTTTTACCCCAGAAAAATTGCGTTTTTATTTAATTCTTATTACTTTGATGTTAAGTTGAAATTTATATATTTTAGGCCTATTTATTGGAATAACATTTATTATATTTGATGCAATAAAATTATAATATTTAAAGCAAGCAAGAAAGCTAGAGTTATGCGATATCTAAAGCTTTGAAAACGTTTTTTGTGACTGTGAGGGAGTGGTGGGAGTGGCCAATTTTTTAATTAACAAATTATAGATATTAAACAAAATGTTCATCAAGTTTAGCACTTTAAATCTTAGAGTTTCTCAGATATAAAGATTTAGGCGTTTGTTATAGTGAAATCGCAATTTCCAATTAAGGAAATAAACATATAAAATTATAAAAAAAATAATGATATGATAACAATATGGCAAAATTATTGTTCTACAAAAATATATCAAATTTAAGGCAACATTTCCAAGCTCTTTCCCCCAGTGTATGCTGCGACATTCAAACTCGCGCCCATGCCTGAAATTCAACACCGAAATGCGAATAAAAATCAATTAATTAAAAACTGAAATTGTATGCCGTCTGTTGTTGTTGTTGTTGCTGCTGCTGCTGATGGAGTTGGGATCTGGGATCTGGGATCTGATTCTCTCTCCTCGCATTTGGTGGTACGTATGTCTGTCTGTATGTACAAAAGTGTGTATTAAGAAATATACAAGCACACGCGTATAAGTTTACATTTCCAATTCGAATTTCCTTTTGCCCCGCCGCCGTCTACGTAGACGATCTGTATGGATACTTGGTAAGCTTTTCATTTCGCTTTTTTCCGTAATTATTGCCCAAGAATCCAACGGATACATATGCATGCCATTTACTCGTTCTGTTTCTGACTGTTCAGGTTTTTTCATTTTTTTTTTTTTTTTATATTTCCATTTTGCGAATTCTCAACTTACAAAAACATATCAGATTTTCGTTTTTATTATGAATCGTAATGAAGCGACTTGACGAGTGAGAGAAGCGGGAACTGAGAACTTTGGGGAAGTAGGTTCAGTCTTTGTCTGGCTTTGGGGGGCACTGCGAGAAATGGGGTACTAGAAGCTGGGAAATTGTTTGGAAATTCCAGTTCTTTACAAAATTAATTGCTCTTTTCTAAGAAGAAATGCAAGTAACGAAATTTTGATCATAAAAGGGTTCAGAAAATTTAAATTTAAAATTATTTTATAAGAAAAAATTCATCCCATCCTTGAATACAAAATATTCCTAACTGATTTCAAATATTACCAACTATAGACTCAATTTGATTTCCTTATCCTGACCTACTTCCATGGCCAATCCAAGAAAGCTTATCCCGCGCGGCAGTGGAGCCACAGCCAAAGCCAGGCCAGAACCAGGGGCAGAGCTCCTCCCCCCACAAGTGGGACGGGCATTAATACGCGTCTACGGTTACCGGCAAGGAAACCTAATAGAATAATGTAAAGTACACGACGATGGCAGTGCCAGAGCAACCGGCGGCGACAACAACCGAGATGCGGATACCCAGACCCAGGCCCAGACTGGGACGGGGTGGACAGCGGCAACGGACACCCAATACGCTTATAATAACTCACCCTGAACCCAGTAAACCGAGCTGAGACTAAGGCGAACTAAAGCCGAGCTGCAACGGAGCACCCAGTGCTGGTGTCCGGACCGAACCCAATCCCTGGTTCCACTTCCAAGTCCCCAGCCCAGCAGCAGCAGCAGCAGCACCGCCACCGCCAGCGCCACCCCAAAAAAGGAAATACTATATACTTTATATATATATGGTGATGTGTGTGTGTGTTCATGCAGTCCAATGGCAACAAATTCTAGAATTACGCTAGTTTTCTCAGACATATGTACATATGGGTGTTTTTTTTTCGTGTGTGTGATAAGTACGAGTGTCGAGTGCACAAAGTCAGTCGGTTTTTAGTTTGCTGTAATCGAATATCGATAGCTCAGGATTGAATGACGCGCGTCCTTCTTTTGAATTCTTACATGACATACTTGGCCTTTGGGGCTCTCGTTCTCTCTCTATCTCTCTCTGAGCCACGAAATATTCTATTTCATTCTAATGTACATCGGATATGGCTGCCACATTGTTCAGACAGAGAGATATGGGAGAGCAAAGAACACTTTTAAGGGGGGAAACACTAGGGGTTAGTTGGGCTGCAACTCCTAGGTACTAGATTTTATTTTAATTTGATGTTTGTTACCAATATTTTTAAGCCCTTTAATAACATTTTTAAATAACCATTCAAAAAAACCTAATAAGAACCAGGAATACGATCTATCCCATTTTGAATATGCATCACTTTGCCTGCTGCCTGTATCAAAGCAGGAGGTTCAGGAGGTTCATCCCCCTGGTCACCCATCCATCCATCCATCCATCCATCCTTCCCCCAGGCCCACCTCCTGCACATTGCCTCTTGGCCACTCTCGGGTTCGCTTTCGTAATGCTGGGCCATCAGCAGTGGCTCGAATTAATTTAACGCTATTTTAATTTGAGCTCCTGTGGGGCGGCGGACTGGTAGCACGTGGCCTCATGCTGTTGGACCTCCGGTTGGGGTGGGAGGATGAGGATGCCACCTGCCGGCAGGTGGAGCACACAGGGTGCCTCATGTTACCTTGGCTCCTTGTTGTGCACTACACAGGCCATCACTGAGCTCTCGCTCTCTGTCTCTCTGGGGTCTCTGGTGTTTTGTGTAGAATTTATCATATTCTATTTTGTTTGTAACCCAATCGTCGGCGCTGTTATTAAAGTTCTGCTGCTGCGGCGACATTTGAGCTAAGCCCTCGTACCCCTATCCCAACTTGCAGACCCCCCTGGCCCCCGCACAGCCACATAGCCAGAGCTAGGCCCCCCTCCCTGTGGCCCTGAGTGGCTGCCTGGCGGGCTAACGCTGTCATTGTGTCATATGGCCCCTCGCAGTCTCCCCCGATCCATGTTTGTATATACATATATATATATATATATGGCTAAGCGAGTGTGCGAGTGTAATCCAATCCGGAATGCTCGGAGCCCTGGCCATGTTCGTTAGAGTCTGCCATCACTTAAGACCGTTGGCGCGTTGAATATTAGGTGACTCTCCATCAATGGCCAAGGGGTTGGCGCAGAAGGTGTAATAAGTTTGGGGTATAGATTGATTTAATAGGGAAATATTTAAGGTGATAACTTGTGGAATATGTAGAACTTGGATTTGATTAGTTTATATACTATTTTAAATATTTTTAAAAGCATTTCAATTATTATTTGCCAGTTTTCAAAGAAAAGACACTCACCATAAGGGATGGCAGTTAGAACTTAATTACAAATTTAACAAATACAGTATAATATGTATAGCACATTTTATTTTAGAACGTATTTTACCTTATGCTTTTTATTTTTAAGACATTTTGATGAGAAATATTTTTAAGGTACACAAAAAGTATTATAATTTTAAGAATCTCGCAACGCAGAAGGAGAAGTAGTCATTTCCGAACCATTTCTGGCCTACTTATGATCGATTGCATACTACAAGAGTATACAGCCTTCGGCTTCCGAAGTAAAATTGTTTTAAGAAGATTTTGTTTTAAAAATTTACGAAGAACCCCTTTATTTCTTTTTAAAAATTTGAATACAGATTGTTTTTTTTTTCTTTCTTAGTTTTTAAAATATAAATAGACCTCTAGTTTATAATAATTCCCAATCAATTTCTCAGCAAAAACACCTCAAGAACCCACTACAACGCATTGTTTACCAGTTTGTTTTTCACACACCGCCTACGCACAGAGTTATTGATTTCAGTCATTGATGATATGGCCTTCCGCACACTGGTTCACCTCTTCCAGCTCCCTGGCATATCCCTTCCGACTCCCTTGCCAGCTATTTTCCCAGGATAATGCCCACAATGTAGTGTGTGCCTCAAAGACATACTTCGCGTTTATATGTATGTATATGGCTCAGGCTCGGGCCCAGCCTCAGCTTTTGGCTTGACATCGGTCGCTGCAAAGCGGAAAACCTTGAAGGATATCGCCTTACCACAGTCCTATCATATTGCACCCATGGAGAGAGCTCCTGTTCCCGTTCCCCGCGTACCCTTCCCCCTTCCTTTATTGTTGTTGTTTAATTACGCTGTGTGTTTTCGCCTTGCCTTTCGGGGCCATTAAATATAAAAATTTGTCCTGTCTTTTGGGTGTCTGCTCCTGTCTCTGCCTCTGCCTCTGCAGCAAATGCAGCTTGTAATTATGGATAAAAAAAATATATATATATATATCCTTATATAAACTGAAAACGAACCCGAAACTGGGTGAGGTAAGCGTAAGCAACAAACGAAGGTATGAATTACATTGTTTTTAATTGATATTTTTAGTCGGCAAAGTGTTGCATACTCAAAGGATGTTGGGCGTTATGGAGAGCCTGAATGAAAGAGCTTCAAAAAAGGGAAGTAAGTGAGTACGAAAACAGGATAGTAATTAGGATAGGAATGTTTATTGGAAAGGAAAGCACTAGGAAAAACTAGAAAAATGTCACATTGAAAGAAAAATTATTGATATTGTAAAAAAATAGCACATTATTTTTTTGTATTTACCTATTTTAAAACAAATATTGTATAGCCCCTTTAAATTTATTTATAAATTTATATAAAACTATTATAAATATTAAAACTAAGGAAAGGCTATTCTCTGAAGCAATAATCCATTAAACAGAATGTCGATGTATAAATATATCGTATAATTTATAATTTGTAATCCTTATAAAGTTTTCTTTGTTGAACATTTTAATAAATTATTATTACTCAAATAAAAATAGGAAAAGTTACAAAGAAGATAAACAAGAATGAACATGGCGGATAGCATAAGAAAATGTTGCTAAGTAATGTTGCTAGTCTCATGTTGGTGCTGTTTAATTTCTTAACTCCCTTGTTTATTCACCAATCGTACTCAATTTTAATTATTTATTTGTTACTTATTTAACTTTATAATCATAACCTTTTAAAAAAAAATCTGTATTAGAAAACCACTGCCCTCGCATTACAAACTTGCAATCACATTACATTACAAATGGCTCACGACAGACATAAATAACCGTGTACAGATATTCATATATAATCCCACGTTTAGCTAGAAAACCAGTCGACAACCTCAGCGGATACTCGGTTCCCAAGACCCCCTGCCCCGCCTACCTGCCTGCGCACCAACACAGCTCTCTCATTCATTATAATAATTTTTGGTTTTTGCAGTTGCCTTTGTTTTTGTTTCCACCACCGACAATAAGTATCATTGCGCTCAACTGCAAGTCAACGGCTATAATTTCAATTCCCCGATCGGGTTACACGTGCTGCAAAAATGTTGCTGTGGACAATTTATCTGCATGCCGACATCCCTCCATGCCTCTTTGGTGGCATTAAATTAATTTCTGCTCAGGAAAGGAGAGCGAATCGGACTCGCTCACTCGTTAAAATGATTATAAAAATTTATCAATATAAAATTACCGCCAAGTAGTGGAGCGACCTCCACTCACAAACCGAATGGGAATCGGCAGAGGAATCTCCTGCTTGCGTGCTTGCGAATTCCGGACCCGGGGAAACAAAGTTGCCCGGAATTTCATCCAGCATTTTGTGGGGGAGAGGTATTGGAGGAGGATTGTTGCATAAACATTTTCCAAACAAAACTGCAAAGCGGCAAAGCTGCAGAACTGCAAGTTGAAACCTCTTTCGGTTCGGCAGCAGCAGCATCAGCGAGCAGACTTTTCGAATCCGATTCTCTGATTTCAATGCTTAGTTGGAAATGCTCGGTTTCGGCTTGTAAATGGAAACTAATTATGTGCAACATGCGGTTCCTGAAATATGTACATATTTCCAATGGGGTTCGTTAAAGACGAAAACGAATAATACAATAATAGTTTGCATTACCATTTCGGTCAGAAGGATGAAGGTTCAACTGGTAGCCAGTGAAAGTGATAGCTTGCTGGGCATATTAACCAGGGAAATCCTTGATTGGATATCCCATTTAATGGCTTATATTTTTCTACCTCACTCTAGAAATATATATTTTTCAAGTGGGTGTTATTCACCTTTTCCTCCTCATTTTCTAAACAAGCAAACAAATAATAATAACTCGGCATATACTTATGAGCAATTTCGCAGCAGCAAAAGTATTTTTGCCAAGAGCGAATATCTTGCTTATTTATAATGCTTTATACTTTGTCTGCATCCTTGTTATTGAATACGCGGCGAAATAATATGCGGACAGGGGGTAATTAATT
Source organism: Drosophila tsacasi (assembly GCA_018904565.1). Lineage (NCBI taxonomy): Eukaryota > Metazoa > Arthropoda > Insecta > Diptera > Drosophilidae > Drosophila > Drosophila tsacasi. Next base: position 21,881 of record JAEIHY010016444.1, read on the forward strand.
ATAAAGCTCAGTGTGAGTGTGTTGTTGAGTATTCATTCACAAGAATCTGGCACTCACCTTTATCTCATCGCTGGGCAGTTCCTTTTTGATTTGAACGGAGGCGGGCACCACACTGGAGCCTCCCATGTTGGCATCTCGCGAGCTGGAGGGTGACGTCTTGGCGGACATTTTGGCTGGTTTTCCGGGGAGTTTAATTTTCCTTTTTTTCGGGTGGGAAAAGCTGTAACAAAAATGGGAAGGTAGAGGGTTAGAAGAATGCCTGGCAGTGTTTTTAAAGTAATTTAAACAGAAGGTTGTTGATCATTTAGCTTGTTACAGAAAGAACGTGTAAACATGTATTTAAAAGATTGTTTAGTGTTTTCTATAATTTAAAATATATTATAAATATATCTATATACAAATATATACAATATACAACATTTAAAGAAGAAAAAGAAAGGTTTTTTAAGGAATCTAGTTGGGAGCTTTTATTATCATTAAATTTTGCATCAAAGAAATAAAATAATAATTTATATATGATAATTGTCTCAAAAAATAAAACAATAATTTATATTTGGAGGCTTTAATTATTAATAAGAAATGTATAATTTAAGACTGCTTTGATTATAATATCATTAGAAAAATAAATACCTTTAAATATACAAGTAAATATGAATAATGTAAAGAACTGTAGATTTCAATAAAAATAATCTAGTACTGTATAAATATTTAATGTAGATATATATATATATTTATATAAATATATTACTTAACTAATATAAAGTAAAAAAAAGAAAACTGATTTACATAAAAGAAAAGTCTTATAAATTTTGTATACATTTTTTTAGACCACTTCCCAAGACCCTTTATCTTTTGTTTCTCATTATATCCACCAGATACTTTTCTAAGTAGCTCGTATCTCGTGGCTGCTACTTTTTTGGGCTCTATATATAGCTAGCCAAGTCATTGATCTTGCAACTGTAAACAAACTGAACTTTGGCAACATCAATCACTGGATTTCGGGTGGCTCCCTCTAATTAATTAATTACAACAGATCACGGTTTTCGATGCTTTGTAGGATTTTTTCTGGTTCTCTGTTTCCGATTCTTCTCGGCTCGTACGCTTTGCTGGCTGTTTCGCATCCATTGGATACGCGGATACGCATGTGAGGAGGATGAGGTGGATGAGGGGATGAGGAGTATGAGGAGGAGCAGCACGGCGGACGCGATATATTTATACACCTCGGGCCTCGCCTGAGTATCTGTGAGCGTGTTCAGTTCGCTTGGCGCGCACTTTGGTGTCTTGTAATTCAATACCCCCGCCGCCCCGAGAGCCACCACTAGCACCTAACATATCGCATAACACCAGAGTACAAATTCGAATTCAGATAGCTATATACATCACTCTGGATGTTTCAAAAAGAAAAATCGAAAATAAATAAGAATTTTATAAAGGTTCTGAAAGGGAAAAAGGGAAGTGCTTATGCATCCAAAAACTATATGAAAGCTCTATGATAACTCTCTTATTTTTTCGATATCTAGAACCACTCAATCATCACAAAAACCATTCAAGATCATTTTAAGTAGCGCCATTGTTCACATTTTATGCGTTCATTCCTCGTTCCATATATCTACGGCCCGATCTTCATCATCGTCATCCATTAAAAACATTTCACTTGGCTTGTTCTTTTGCCTTGGTTTCGTTTCGTTTTTATTTTATACACTTTCTCATTTCAATATGCCTTTGTTTTGTTTTCCTTTTTTATGTGTGTGTTTTTTTTTAAATACAAATATTTCGAAAAGCATTTCAACTTCCATTTCGAAAACGAACTGCAAGTCAAAGGAAATACATGAAATTTCAGCATTATCATTTCTCGAGGCTTTTCTCGTGTGAGGTACAAAATTTTCCAATGCAACGTGTGGGAAAACAAATATATATTATCCAAAAATAGCCAGATATTTTCAACATTATAAGTATATTTTTTTGTTAATAGTGTGTGTGTGTTCTCTCACTCACAATATTGGCCTTTCTGCTTTCGCACGCTCTTTCAGCCTCGATTTCTGGCTGCCGCCGCTGTGTTTTCTTTGGATGGATTTTCAGGGAAACTCATGCACCGTGCTCATTTTCATTCTTTATTGCATTTCGTTTTCACTTTCACACATGCACACGGGCACCACCGCACACAGCACAGCACAGCACAGGTTCGAAATAATCCCGATTCGGATTCACAAATATTTTTCAAAACACTCGCCGGCGCTGAGCGAAGCAACGGAAAACGACGTCCACACGCGTCCGCGTTTCATGAACATTTGAGGCCCAAGTCCGCTGGCATGTGGATTTTACTCGCTTTTCTGCTTGCTGGCTGCCTGCTTCGGTGCTCTGCTGCTGCTGTTGCTGCTTCTGCTGCTTCTGGTGCTGCTGCTGCTGCTGCTGTGCTGTGTTGCCTTCGGTCGTCGTCATCGTTGTGGCGCAGCTGTGGGTCTGATGTCGATGACGTAGTGCCGCACCACCCCCTCCAAAGCGCCCCAAACAGCGCCCACTCGGAATAAAAATTGAGTTTCAATTCTGTTTGGAACTGTGTAATATTCTAAATTAAATGTTATTTTATTTACAGCTCCGTTAAAAGTTTGTTTAAATTATTAAGTATGCTGTCAAAAGTTAAAATATTTAGTTAACACTATTTTGAAGGTTTTTTCTTTTAATATGGCACAAAATCGATACGTTTTCGAAGCGGTTGTATACGAAATCGATTTTAAATCGATTAAATTGATTATTTTTGCAGCTTTAAAGAGAAATACTTTATTAATTGCACTGGTATTAATAAGTACTTTTCTTTAAAATAAAGATTCATGTTATTTTTATGGATTCAACGATTTTTAATGTCAGAAAGCCGACATTTTTATACGCTGCAAGGGTAACCCTTTCAGCTTTCAAACGTTCCTAACAAATCCAAAAATGTCCCAATTTCAATTCGGAAAGCTTTTCTAGGCTAGTTTTTATTAGGTTAACAAATCTGCATACTAAATTTAAAATGTAACAAATTATAATTTTTGATTGAATTTTTGCCAATTTTAACGATGTAACCCCTTATAAAATTTTTTAAAAATCATTAAAAATTTTGTTCTTTCCAAACATAGCTAGTTCGACTCGGCTTTTGATGCTGATCAAGAATATATATGGTTTATAGAGTCGGAAATGATTCCATCACTGCGTATTAAGCTTTTGACCCTAAAAGGGACCAACAATTGATATATTTAGCTTAAATTCTGTTAAAAATCTTAAAAATTTAAATATATACAAATTAGTTGAAATAGTTTTTCTCCCAGTGGCATGACACAAGAGATTGGCGCAGACGCTGGCATCTTCTCTGGCGGATGAAAACGAAATCGAAATTGCATTCGACTGCAACGGGCGCGCGATTCTTTTGCATAATTTGAGAAAATATAATAAAAAGTACGAGCATTGGCCAGTTAAAAATAAATAAATCCGCTTCACCTGCCTTCGTTTTGTGTGTTGCTCCCTCTGCCTCCTCGTTGTTTATGTTATGTCCAATTTTTGTTTTAATTTGCACAAAATACTTGTGCCGGCGGAGACAAACGCACTTGGGCCGAGATCACAGAGACTGCTCGGCGTAATTAATGGGGGGCAACTTAAGTAATGCGAGGAGAAAATGCATTCTGACAGCCAGAAAGGTCGCTTTCTGGGTATATAGTATGTATCGAAAATAGGGGGAAAATATATCTTCCAAATTGATTATCATATCCTATTAAATGGGTTTTGTCGTCGACATTTTAATATCTTGTTTCGTAAAAGCATGAGCAATATTTAAGATATTTTTGGGGTACGTAGAGAGAAGGTAAGAAGACTCTTTGTGCGGAAAATATTTGTTTTGCCTTGATTTATTTTGTCAATAAATTAAGTTGAACTTGTTAAAATCCCCATGAATTTAGATTCTTATATAGTTATTTATTTATCTGTTACAATGTTGTTGTGTATAATTTATCCTTACACCTTACCTCAAAATAAGATAAATATTATATTTATTCATTTTACCAACACAAAGTTAAGTCTAAAATATTAACATATCACTGATTAATTAAAAAATATCCCAAAGAAAATTATATAATTAATATTCGTTAAAATTTTAAGTGCTTTTGTACAGATATATTATTTTAAATTGATTTTCGCCTGATAGTTTCCCATAGAAACACAGATAGTACTTTTCTAACATCTTCCCTTCTTCTCCACAAATGCATTAATTTCTAAAGCAATTAAATCACACTTCTTAGGGCCCAGCTGTTGGCCAACACAATTGTGGGTAACTGGACGAGACCAAGGCACTGGCACTGACACTGGCACTGGCACTAGCTCGTCTACCACTCGGAGAAAACAGTTGGCAATCAGCAGGGAACCAATGATATTGAGGTCTATCAAATAATACCCGGTGCTTGGGGGAGAACTTACCACTTGCCGACGCCCAGCACCAGCAGCAGCTATCAGTAGTTAGTGCCAGTCCCTTCTGCACGTAAATCTAACCTGAGAAATCGCGAAATGGCCGAGAAACAATTGAGTCGCCTAAGTGGAACCTCATAATGACCAGGGGCGATCGCGAGGAGAAGCAGCTGGCGTGTCAATCAAAGAACAGGGAGGGGCAGCGGCGGATAAACAAACAATGTACTCATATAGATAAATGTAGCATTTAATGCCCACGAATTTAATTTAAATTGAACCAGAGCCAGATAAAGATTTAGTGTTGGATGTCAGTCGGTTCGTTCCTTCGTTCCCACGCGTCTGCATCTCGCATAGAGGGCCAGAGAAACATGAGTTTGGTTAAGACATTCGGTAGAACTCATTTATTTTATTTGTGCAACTGACTCATTAGTGACAGTTGATGAAAAATGCAATTTAAACATTAATTGCCGTTGACTTTCGGCATCCACTTCTGTATTCTAAGATTATTTATTTATTATCTCTTGAAGGATCAGAAAAAAAACTATCTACAATGTTCTAATCATTGTTGTTTCATCAGCAAAGTTAATGAGCTTTTTAAAAATATTCTAGGCCATTAAAAATAGATTTTTAAATCGAAGACAATGTAGTAAAGTGACGTCGGGGATTAATTGTAAATGTATTATTTCAAATTGTGTACTGAAATTGATATAAATTTCTATTTTAATATCCCAGCAAGTGTTTCTATATACAAACTATTTAATAATAAAGGTTTTTGTATAAGAACTCTTTCTATAAATTCTTATATTTATATCCCAAAAAGTGTTTCTATATATAACATTTTCTAAACAGTTTCTTGTAAAATACCGCTATTTATTTAAATTTATAAGCAACGTAAGAAGAAAAAATGTGTCCTTTATATGAATATATATAGAATTTATGACATTTAAAGGTTGTTTAAAAAAATAACGTTTTCAAAAAGTAACCGATTTTATTTCCTTATCATTCTATCGCTTTCTAAGTGCCTTCTCTAGAAAAATATACTCCTCGCTAAAAGCTCAACAGCTGGCAAACAGCTGTTCTTGTTTTGGTTTCATTGATTACAAGAGAATCTTTTTTAAATGTAAAGAAACGTTAATAAACGACTGTATTTTAGTAATAATTATAAATTAATGAGCCTAGTTAATCAATAGAAAGCTGAGATGTCCAAATTACCAAAGGCCGCTCTCAGTTTGAAGCAGGTAAGTGGATTTAAAGAATTTTTCTAAGTCATATTAAAAATTATAAAATATATAAAATATACACTTACCCCTAGTTCATGCTACGCCAGGAAGTCCTCAAGCTCTACCGGGACATCTTCCGCACGATTCGCCAGGTGCCCGACAAGAACAGTCAGGCTGAGCTGCGTTCCTGGGCACGCCATGACTTCCAAACGAACCGCAACCAAAGCGACGAGGTGGCCATCAAGATGCTCATCCAGCATGGAAGACGCAGCCTGACCGAGCTCCGTACCAGCCTCCAGTTGAGCGGGGTGAGCGAGCAGAAGTAGAGAGCAATGCAACTCCAAGTTTAGCTTAATTTTTGATATTATTTTTGAGCTCGACAACCGGTACGAAAAAATAAATACGAGTTAAGACTAACGACTAATCTTTGACTTTGAGGTGCTACAATTCGCTGTGTGTTTGTGTGTTTTTTGGAGGTGAAATAGCAGTCTAGCATCTTAGCAGGGAGTTGGACTCCCATATTTCCTTCCATTCATCCATCTATCTAAAGCAGCGGTCGCAGAAAGCTTAGCCAGGCCACCTTCAGCAGCGCCAGTCCAAAGAGCAGGGTGCCTACGCTGGTGATGATCACTGAGATGAAATCCCTTTTCGCATGCTGATCCACCCGTCCCACCAGGAAGCTGTGTATCACGGTGCTGGTGATGTGGGCGCCATCGAAGCCGAAGCAGGGAATGGCATTGATCAGGGCCAGGCCGATGCTGAAGACCACATTGTACTTGAGCAGCAGCAGCCAGGCATCCGGCCAGGAGGCCTTCAGGAAGGAGTGGCGCGGCACAAAGGCCGAGATGCCCACCGTGCGGGTGACATCCCAGGGATGGCCCACATAGATAACAGGCGGCAGCTTCTCGCCGTTAAAGTTATGACGCTTGAACGTCATTATGGCAGTTATATTCCGAATCAGCGGACGCAGGCAGAAGCCCTCGGAGCAGATGCCCGAGGAGCAGTGCTCCGTCACCTCCTCCAGGGTGCGGCGAACATTCAGGCAGACGTGCTGGGGCAGTTCCACGGGCACATCGCCGTTGGCATCCTCCACCACCTCGAAGCAGCTGACATTCGGATTCAGCTCATCGCAGCATTGCAGTTGCCCGTCGATGCTGTGATGGGAAATGGCGCTGCTCTCGTCGTTGAGCTGCACAAAGTCCGCGCTGACACAGTAGCCCGGCTTAAGCTTGAGCGTATTCTGCAGGCAGGTCACCCAGCTCTCCTCGCTCTTTACCGGACAGCCATTCACCTGGGTTATCTGGTCGTCCACCTGCAGGCCACGTTCACCACGCAACGGCGACTTCCTCGTCAGTTCCGTGACCACCACATGCTCGTTGTAGGCGTACAATGGTGACATGGTGATGCCCACCGTTGAGATGAGCAGGTAGCACACGCCGGCGAACACAAAGTTGTGCCAGATGCCAGCGCAGAGGACGCGAAGTTTGCGGAACCAACGCAGACCGTTCAAGTGGTCATTGGATAGCTCAGTGTAGGCCAAGGGCAGGCAAAAGAAGAACTGAAAAGGGGCAAGTAGGGGTCATTAAAGATCACAGTTATTAACCCAGTTTCTTACCTTAATTCCAAACCCTGTGACGGGCACATCTTCCAGCACAGCGGCCAGGGCATGGCCCATCTCGTGAACCACCAAGCACAGTACCAGCGTGGTGATGTAGTAGCCAATTTCCTCCAGCGGCAGATTAACGCCCGGCAGCAGTATCTCCAGCTGCACCGGCACACCGCCAGCCGAGGGCACGGACCCGGCTGAGCCATCCGCCTCGCCACTGCTAAAGATGGTCACGATGAGCAGGATGAGGCCGATGGGCAGCAGCGAGAAGGTAACCAACACACCCACATTGAAGCTGGTGAGCATGACGCGGCGGGTGCAGCTATTCCCCGCCGATCCCCAACGGAGCAGGGTCCGATTGAAGACGCTCGTGTGCCAGTGGAGGCTCATGAAGTTGACGCTCACCCCGGTGTTCTTGAGGAAGGCATCGTACGGGTAATGCATGCAGCTCTGCAGGATCAAGCCAGGCATTATTTTGAGTACATAAATAAGGTGTTACTGAACCCACCTTAAAGAAGCGATCGAAAAAATACAGAATGCCATAGAACGATGACAACACCACGAAGAACACCACGGGATCCATGTTGGGGTAATGCGATGTTTAGTCTTTACTAGTTCATTGGAGGTACATAGGTTAGTCCAGGGGTTCGCTCAGATCCTGATGCTAATTCCCGGCTGCTTTATATTTTGCCGAATTCCGTATTTACTTTTTGGACGCTTTCCAGCAGCCGAAAGCTTTTTGCTTTGACGTTTGCCAACACTATTAGCGGCGTTTACCAGCCTTGCAACGATGTGTCGATAAGTTGCCGCCCTAGCAATCGATATTCAAAATAAAAACAAAACATAGCTAGCTTGGCAAGTTAAAATTGTTATAAAATAAACACAAAACCGAAAAGTTAATGCTTTCTAATGAAACGACATGTCGGATGGCCAGGAATTCAGATACCGACGACTGCTGCCCTCGTGCAATGTGGTGGTCACCGTTATGGCCTGCTTTTCCTTTTTTTCCGGACTCTTTGCAATGTACCTTTTCGTGACCATCAAAAAGAACGTTTCGGAGGTGGTGACCATCGTTTGGGCCATCGCAGCGGGGATATATTCTTTAGTCTCGCTGCTGTTCATCATCGGCGTGTGGAAGGTACCAACTTGAACTCCTCCTCCCGATTCCTAACACCTGCCCTGCTCTTCCTTGTAGCTCGTCAAGGCCCTGGCATACCTGTACATGTCCATGCTTATAGTGTCCATTGCCGTTTACACGGAAATCCTTATGTGGCTGTGGAAAAGTCTGGCGGCAGCCGTCTTTGCCGCGGTAGTCATTTCCTTCATTTTCCTGGGCCTGGCGCTGAACATAACCAAAGCCATTGCAGAAAAAAGGAGGCAGCTCAACCGGGATCTTGCAAATGTAGAATAGAAATTGAAATTTTCAGTGTATAAACTCAAATACAAAAATGTCGCTATAAAGGTATATATTTTGAAGATTTTCTCATAACTACTTTGATTGAAAAACCAGAATAAGGCACATGTTTCCTTAATGCTCACCACCGAAAAAAGGTTCATTCATCAGCTGTTTCATGGGGGGAATGGGGCGGAGCTCCTCCTTGTGAAGGCAACAAGCGGCCAAAAATGGTGAGCAAAACAAAACGAATGAAAGTCCAAAACAGCAGGAAGTGCGAACCTCTTTCGCTGGCCTTTCCTAACCCCCAGCTCCGAGGGAGAAACTCACCTCCACCTCGACTCGGGTCGTCGTGTTGGTATTTCCCCCTCGACAAACGAAAGGATATAAAAATCGGCAGTTCAGTCGAGAGCCTGAGCAGTAGCTGAACGGACGCCACCGCCAAAAAAAAACATAAGAAAAATCAAGTGAAAACTCCTGACGGAAACAGGCGTTTGCAGAAAGGGTTTTCCCGCAACACAAAGACGTCGCTGAGCCAGACATAAGACGTTATTTCGACGAGCCTTTTAAGGATCCATTGACCACGTGGTGCTCGATAAGCCTGATACAAGAGAATTCAGCCAGGATCTCGCCAGTATCGATTTGTTCCAAAAACTGCATATTTCCACACACACACACACACACAAGCACACTCGCGGGCTGACAGTGCGCTTGTGCTGCCAACGGAAAAGGAAACGAGGGACGAGACAAGGAAGCGGAAGCGGAAACAGCTGCTGCCTAAACAAAGGGGAACAAAAGGAAGCCAAAAAGCTAAAACTATTATCAATGGGCATCATGACGCCACAACAGCAACAGCAGCCAGGATCTCACCCTTGAGCAGGAGCCCCACAAGTTCGCACCACCAGCAGCAGCATCAGCATCCCTCCTCCCTCGTGTGCAAAAGGAGCGGCGAATTCGAACAAAGACGAACCCCACTTTCGAAAGGGTTTCAAGTGCCAAGCTGAGAAGCGGCAGAGCCGCAGAACTACTGGGAAAACTGGGCCAACCGGTGAGGGCCCGCGCTCGTCAGCTCTTCAGGATTTTCAGGAGCCAAACCAGAGGCAACCCAATGCATTTGGGTGCACAACAACAACGCCCCAAGCAACAACAACAACAGCGCGAGCAACAAGAGAAACATCAGAGGCGTTTCACGTTCAGTAAAGGACGCCAATGTCGTCCCTACAGCGTGACTGGCATTTACAGGTGAGTAGAGTGTAGAGTGCAGAGTAGAGTAGCGTAGCGTAGAGCATCCTCCGTCCGACATCCTTCGGGAAGGTCAAGAAACGCTCACACCCCATCCTTCTGAGATGATGATTCCGAGTGGGGGAGTGGGCCAATGGCAAACTTATTGAGGCAGTTTGAGGTCCTCTGCCTTCTCTTTGGTGAGCATGCGCAGTGAGTCCTTTAATCAGAGCTACGAGTAGGTAAACATCGTGAAAGCCTTGCGAGAATGGGTCAACGTCACAGCCTGCACATATGGCTGCAGCTGCATCATCCATCACAGACGTTATCAAAGGCGGACAGGGAAAAGTAAACAAAGACAAAGGCTAACCCTGAATTAAGGAAGGGTGCCAGTACAGTTTATATTTATCAAGGAGCAGGGAAATAAACTGAAGAAAAGGTTACTGCCTTGTCAGGATAAGGAAATTAAATGAGACATATCTAAATGTATGTTTAATTTATTTTATATTTTATTATTTTCTTTGGTATTTATATTCTTGTTCAACTTTGCATTTTTCGTGATCAAATAAGGAAAGGTATAGCTCAAAGGATGTTTTCTTTTGATTAAAGTAAGCATTATTTTCCTTGTTCCGCTGCATCTCCTTAGGCATTAATCAATGTCCTGTTGATTACATAAGTTCCACGGCCTACTTTGAGGCGCTGCACACACTAACACACACACACTCACGGACTCTCTCGCCTGCAATTACCATCGAGTATATATCCTTTGCTCAACAAGTTGCGAGTCTTGCCACCTCTCACCTTGACCGCTTATCGTTCAGCCTCAGAGCCGCCACGCGACTCCACGAGGCACTAACTCGGCTCCGGTGGGAGAGGGCGCAGTGGGATAGGTTTTCCGTTTCATTAAGCCCCGACGAAGGCCTTGAAAAGCTGGGAAATTGAAAACAAACAGCGATTGAAAAGCTGCCTGCTCGCACCGCACAACTTGCTGACAATTTAAGCCGGATACCGGCTGACAGCAGGATGCCAGGATATGGCGCAATTACAATGCCTGGTGGCCGGGGACTTCGGCTCTTTGACATTTGGCAAGGTCACAAAGGCTTTAGTTTTTGCTCGGGGGAGGCTGTGACTCACAGTCCCGGCAGAGCGGGAGTGGAGGTGGTCTTAGGAGTATATGGTGCCAAATGCCAAGAGCTTTGGCCAAATTCTCATTAGCTGTGTCAGATTTTCCAGTCCCTGATGACGGCGAGGGTGCTGATGATGCAGTTGCCGTCGAATGTTGCATGCCTATTATTTGCCATTCTACACGGTTATTTTCCGCCATCAATATGGCAGGCAGTCCATTAGCGGCACGTTCACTGAATTCGATACACGCCATAATACAGGACACTGAGAGAAAACTTATAAAACTTGAAGTAAATTGATTATAAATTGAGATGTTTTCTATTTTAAAAGTAATTTGTAAAGGTTTGTTCGATGAATTTATTGGAGAATTGAGGTTATTAACATTTAAATTGTTAATCATTTGTCATTGTCAAACATTTCTTAAAAGTTGTTCAAATAATTATTTCAAATACCTAAAAAGGACAATTTGGTAATGGATTTTCATATCGGAATCAGAACAAGTAACGAATAAATTTTGCAGATATTTTTTTATATTTTAACGTAAGTGCAATATTTCTCGGTATTAAAACTTTGATTTGTCAAAATGTACCTTTTAATTTATTATTTTATTAAAGGAGACTCTTTTTCTCTATATAATATAGGACTTTTCTCTCGAAATACATTACATCCCCAGAACTCACTATTATTCTTTTTCCTGTGCACTTCTAAGTGGGAGAAAGGAGGAGTTAGAGGGCTAAAAAAAGGGGCTTGGATTAAGGCACGTCACCTGTGCACATATAAAGTGTATTTGGACTCCGACTCTCCTTCCATTTCACCGATTGGTTCACGCGTCGCATACTTGATGTGTGCTGTTCAGCGGTATATCATATTACGTATACGACGCGGTGGGCGAGTACTAAGAACTAGGTGTTAGATAAGAAAACAAAGTTAGGAAATGAAAAGCTATTAGGAAATGAGTTAAGGAGAAGTATTATTTACGTAGGTGGGGTCAGTTTACCTTAGAAAATTACACGTAATACTTAGTAAGCTGCATTAAGAAAGTAGCTTTTAGCCTTATAAACACTTTGTGAAATGGAGATAATATCTGTTAAACATTATTAAATTGTATACAAAGACTTAGATATGAGCTCTTCCTAAGATCTTATGTAAACCCAACAAAGTCTCCCCCAATTTTGACATTTTTCAAGGGCTTAGCCAAGTTTAGGGGCTTTCCAATGAAAAAGAAAAAGGAAAAACCTTATCACTCGTAATGCTTCCTGCCATCAGCCCTGAGTTCGAACATTGCATTAGCCTTGAGGGCGCCAGCAAATACCCTTGCCTTATCGCCTCCCAAATCGAATCCCTCCCTTGTCAATATCCGGCAACCGAAAGCCACCGCAGGGCCAGAACGACACCCACCTTGTACTTGACCCTGAACTAGAAGGAAGTGGAGCGGATCCCGCAGACAAAATGAAAATGAAAATGGAAACGGAAAATTCCCAGACGTCATGCCAACCCCGAAAAGCACAGCATGCACCTGCAGCTCGGCATCGATTTAACAAAGTACATAATACAATAAAATCCGCTGGGTTTGTAGGAAGGGGATTATGTACTGGATGTTGTTAACTCAATTAAACAAAACGTATAAACGTAATGCATATATTAAGAGCCTTAACACTGCAGCGACATCGTCCTTAACTCGAAGCAAAATCGCGTGCGCTCCTCGCATTCGCTTAGCAAGGCAAATTAGGCTAAATTGTTGCTTCCTTGACCCGCCTCCAGTCGATTTGTCAACAGCAGGCACAGCCACAAGCACAGGGCTCGGATTTATAAAAAGTTAACCCATTTTTTAATGGTACCGCCTGGAGGAGGAATTTTTGCGAAGCATGCAAATGAACGGCAGTAACTCATAATAATTGTCGGTTGACAAATTCTTTGGCAATTAAAGTTTGCCAAGACGTAGGCGGTTGGGTATTCTTATTTTGGGTTCCGTAACAAAGTCAGTGGTAAGGAAGGGAATATTTGGATATTGTTCTTAGGATAACATTAATATAATATTAATAATAATAATACTTTCAGAGTTTATTATAGTAAGACAAATAAGGTAATTTTGTGGCTACTGAGTTATATAATAACTTATTAATAAGGCAAGACTTTTAAAGAGGAGATAATACATTTATGGGGACTTTTTCATTTTATAAATTATGTTAGGCTTGAAATATTTCTTAGTTTACTCATATTGACGTTGTTCTTTGCCTTACTCGTAGCCCTGATACCTTATAATTTTCTATAGTGGTTTCTCTACTCATCCCTGCTTTTAAATATAACTATAAATATTCACTAAAATATAATATATCCTATTTAATTAAATATAATATATCTTATTTACTTCCACAGGGTTCCCGGGGATCGGTTTACTGCGCGAGTGAACCGGACCCAGCTGGTGGAGTCCAGTACGAGTCGGGAGGGTTCCTTCTCGACACAAAGCCAACAGCGCCCGGCGCCGGCGGTGGGGGTGGCGTGGGCGTGTGCGGTGGCAATGGCGGCGGAGTGGGCGGCGGCCTCGAATGCGGCTCCCTCTTCTCAGTGGTCTCCGCTCCGCCGGCACCCCTGCCCGAAATCGTTGAACCGCTGGCCGAGCTCGGTGTCAAGCAAATGGAAGCGCTGTGCCTGCCCTCTCCATCCCGATCCCGATCCCGCTGCTGTTCGCCCTCGCCCTCGCCTGTCCGCCGACCCGCCACCCTCAGCCTGGATGCGCCCTGCTGCCCGAGGACCCTGCACGCCAGCCTGCTGGAGCATCAGATCTCGGAGCTGGAGGAGGACGACAATGAGAACCTGCTGACCGTGTCCAGCATCACGGCGCGTCCGCTGATCGCCAAATCGCACGAGCTGCGCAGCAGCCGAAAGTCAAGTTCCGGTTCCGGTTTGAATACAGCCCGGAGCAGGTGCGTCCGCAGGGCCAAGGAGCGCGAACGGGAGCGGGATCGAGTCCCGCCCGCCAATGCGAAGCGTAGCAAGCAGCTGCCCAAGGATCGCGACTCCTCGACGACCACAACGGAGAGCGGTGGCGGCAATGTGGAGCCACCGGACGGCGGCTACGGCTGGTTCATTGTCTTTGGAGCATTTTCCGTGCAGTTCTGGGTGGCGGGATTGGTCAAATCCTATGGCGTGCTGTACGTGGAGATAATGGAAACGTTTCCCAGCTCGACGGCCACGGTGGCTTCTTGGATACCCGCGATTCTTTCAGCCCTGTGCTTGGTCCTGGCCCCCCTGTCGAGTGCCCTGTGCCAGCGATTCTCCTGTCGGGCGGTAGTCTTTGTGGGCGGAATCTTCTGCGCCATGGGCATGATACTCAGCTACTTTGCCACCAGTCTGCTGCACCTGCTCTTCACCTTTGGCATCCTCACAGGTGAGTGTGAATCACTTTTAAGGCACCCTGATACACTAATGTCTTATTTCTGATTCAAAGGAATCGGCGGCGGCCTTTCCACCACGCCGGGCATCGTGATAGTCTCCCAATACTTCGATAAGCACCGGGCTCTGGCCAATGGAATCTGTGTTTCCGGCACCGCTGCCGGCAGCTTCATCCTTCCCGTACTGATAAAGCACCTGGTGGAGGGCTGGGGCTTCCATGGCACCATCCTCATCCTCGGCGGCTGCATGCTGCACGTTTGTGTCTCCGCCACACTATATCGTCCCATTAGCGCTTATATGGATCAGGATCAGGAGCAGGGACAGGAGGAAGAGACAGCGAAACCTCTGAATGAGGACATCAATCCCAGCACCACGGGAATCCTAACCACCTCCACCTACTTGGACACCTGCGAGCTGGGCAGGGGCGGCAACGAGCTGAGCGACAAGTTCATTGAGCATCTGTTTCTGGAAGAGTCCAAGAATCACCTCAACTACTATGCCAGCAAGCAGCCAGGTGAGTTGAAGATATTTCTTAAGGACCTCCACTTGATTGTTCTCTTTAGCCCAGGACAAATCAGCTCAGGAGAGCGATGACGAGGTGAAGGACATCATTGGGGAGACGACCTTCATCAAGCCGATGAAGAAGGTGCGCAGCTCTGGGCTACTGCACTCCGTCGAGGATTTGAGCACGGACTCCACCTGGGTGTACCGCAAGCACTCGGGCACCGACTCCAATCGAGGCAGTCGCCGGCGGCGCAATGTCTTTGCCAATGATGAGGTGATTTCCAAGATCCAGGCCCACCTGGAGAAGCCCCTGTCGCCGCCGAGTGTGGTCAGTCGTGGGCTGAGCAAGAGCATGGAGATTCCCACGCCGGTCAGCAATCTCAGTGAACTCAAGCAACAGCCGCTGGAGCAGGCGGAGCACAGTGGCCTCACCGATTCCCAGCTGGTGGAGTCCATTGATGGCGACTGTCGCCGAGCAACTGCTGCTGATGATGACGATGAGGATGATGATGACGAGGAGCAGGGACCACGCACCTGCTGCGAGCGGATCGAGATGTATCTGGACATCAGTCTGCTACAGGAGCCAAGCTTTATACTGATGTGCCTATCGGTCACCCTGATGTCCGTAGGGTGTCCCTACATGCTGTACTACCTGCCCGCCCATGTCATCTCCATAGGTGAGGCGGGAGCTGTCTTGAAAAATATCTATAGAAAATTGTATTTAATATACCTCTGCTTCCTCTAGGCTACAATAAAAGCGAGGCGGGCTACCTGGTGGCCATCAGCGCTGTCCTGGACTTGTGTGGCCGCTTGGGTCTCGGCTGGCTATCCGATCTGCAGCTCTTCGACCGGAAAAAGACCTACACACTGTGGTGGGTAGTCCTCAAAGCTTATAAGTTGGCACACAACCTAAGAGATTCCTCTTTTTCCAACAGCATTTTGGGAGCCGGCCTGGCCGTGCTCACGATTCCCTTTGCCAAGACCCTGATCCTGGTGGGACTCTCAGCGGCTGTTTACGGCTTGTGCCTGGGAAGCTGGTATGTCCTGATGCCCGTCCTGCTGGCAGATGTCTTTGGAACGGACCGGATCAGCTCCAGCTACGGCCTGGTGCGCATGTTCCAGAGTATTGGGGCCATCTCGGTGCCGCCGCTGGCCGGGCTGATGAGGGATCTGTCTGGCGACTACGAGATCTGTTTCTACTGCATGGGATCCTGCATGCTCCTGGGCTGTGCGCCGCTTGTCGTTTGGTCCATCCTGGAGGCCCGCAATCATCGGCTGTTCGTGCAGCGCGAGGACGAGGACGAGGAGGAGGACTGCGAGGTGGCCTAGGACATGGGATAGGATATGATATAGTTGGTTGCCCCCATAAAAGTTAATCGTGTTTTAGTAGCGATCAATTACTAGTTGAGTTCCTGAGTTCCTGAGTTTGCAGTGTTCGAATGCCTCACCGATATTGCTGATTCTACCAAATACTATCTATCTACGAATACTATCTGTACTTTCTCATCCACATTCATCACCCGCACCACCCACTCGCTGTCTAACTATCTTGTAGCTTGTTATCCTTCCGTTCTACAGAGCATACGAGGATTTGTGAGATAAGGAAACCAATCAACAAACCAACAACTGAGCACCACAAGTTGCGCCAAAAGAACTGAGTTTAAAAAGACATGAACTACAAATACCCGTATATAACTTTATAATATAATAGTTACGATCGTGCTACATAGTATTTCCATGCCCGACTAGCGATGGACGTGCATATATACAGACTATATAGTTGTAGGATCGCATGCCCATATCAAAATCCAAGGAAATCAAAACATAAAGGAAGTGAAAGGCTAAATACGTTCGGAACCGGAGGCTTGTCTTCAGAACATTGCATTACATTAACCTAGACGTAAAATAGTTGTTGTGAGACATTTACCCAAAAGGCGAATTACAAAATAAACACCAAATCAAAAAAGGAAGTGTTGTTCAATGGAGTTGTTAATTGAAAGATTTCTACTTTGCCCTAGCCATTCTTTGAAGCTTAGCTGGATACCTAAATATTAAAAACTAGAGATTGACTTCTTATATAAAACATATGGAAGTTTACATTTTTATACGGTACACGGTCCGTAGGTACAAAGGTATATTAAATCAATAAAAACGTTTTGCAGCCACAAAAATTACCGTAGATCTATCTTTTTGAGCAGAGGCACGCATATGTAGAACATGTATCAATACCGAAAATCTGGTTAAGATCGAGTAAAAAACACAAAAGTTATTTACTTATCAGTGTGCTATCTATTTGGCAGCT
>JAEIHY010016447.1:0-15960 GCA_018904565.1 Drosophila tsacasi
TGGAAATTCACATTTAAGTAACCAAAAAAAAAAAAAAAACTTCAGCTGATGCTGAGGCCTGCAGTAAATGTCAGCTGGAAGGGCCTATAGCAAACAGAGTGCCGGACACCGAATGCAATTTGAGTCAACTCTTGTCGGGATTCGCTTGCCTGAACAACAATGCGGATGAGGGCCAGGAACGGGAACGGGAACGGGAACGGGATCTGAGCCGGGAACGGGATCAGGAAGTGGCCCAGAATTTTGCATGTGGCTGAGACCGCAGGACGGCAATTTGTTGTTGCTGCTGCTGGCCTGGCCTGTTGTCGTGGAAAGCCAAAAATGGGTTATATATTCTAGGCACAGACACAAAAGCTGCGTTGACAAGGGCCACCTACGAAACAGCAGTTGAACTTTTGACCCCCGCCACAACAATGGCCAGAGGAGCGGAGAGACGGGAGCTGAGGGGACGACGGTGGCACTTTTAAGAACATGCTGGACATGGGCAACGAGATGGAACCTAAACCAAACCGATCCCCAGCCCCTGCTCTGGCTCTGGAATCTACGAAAAATAACTGAAAAATTTACATAATTTCCAGACAAGTTTTCTCAAAGTGCCGCTCTCTGGCTGTGTGTGTGTGTGTGTGTCTGTGCACTGGCTGTGTAAAATGCTCATAAATAAATGAACATGGCAATGGCCACCAGCCTAGTTGCAGTCCATCACCCCCCCTCCACCCTGCTAAACCCTGGCTGCCCCTCTTCTTTTTGCCATTTTCGGCCAAGTCACTGGCCTCAGTCGGACGCCCGTTTATGGCGCGTTGAAACAGCACAAAATAACATGAAATAAATAATAACTTTTTCTGCACGACAGCGGCGAGCCCTCGGATTTGTTTTTGCTCGCGGCCGGGCGCGCTGAGTTAATTAAAATTTAAAAGCAGCCGCACTCGTGCGGGAATTGCAATTGCAATTGCCATGTACCGGCTACAATGTACCCATGTACAAGTTGTGCGCCTGTAACTGTTACCATTATGGCTGCAATGGCTGAAATGGCTGCGATGGCTGCCACTGCTGCCACCGTTGTTACGGCCATTGTTACTGTTACTGTTATGGGCCAGTGGCGGTGTCGAGGTTTCACAACCCGCCGTTTCGGATGCGATTCCCGGCGAGAAATACAGAAAAACAGCAAGGAATGAATGTGGAAAGAAATGCTGTTCCTAATATAAGTAATAATTTACATTAATGGGTGGGAAGTTATTTGCATACCGTTGTTATTAAATTCAGGGCCAAGTATAGGGAGCTTCAGGGTTCATTAGATAAATTCGAACTTTTATTTCTTTATTTTAGAGATGCTTTACAAATAGTTTTATATAAACAACATGCTCATCTGTGGGTTAAATTATTTAGTTTCCTGTTTGCCTCAAATATTATAAGACATTTTTTAAATTAATAATTTTAAATGCAACATATAGTATTTATGCATTCTTATATTCTTAGTAAATAAATACACACTCCCACCTGTGAGTATCTTAAGTTTGTTATTCCTAAACTATCCCCAAATAGATACTTAAAGAACGAGAATAAGTACCGAAGAGAATTGGAAAAATTGTTGTTACCAATAAACAAATATTTTACATTAATGCTCTGCAGCTGTCAGTGTTCCTGGGCCCGAAAGGACCAAGTTGGCATTGGCATTGGCAAGACAAAGCGCTAAACTGACAGGTTAATAATCTCGACTCGATAATCGACAGCCCGCCAGGACCCGTGCCACAGATGACAGCCTGAAAGGGCCAGTACAATGTCAGCGCAGATAACACGAGGTCCTTGCCCACACACACTCGCACACTAGCACACACACACACACCGCACACTCACCCACACACACGTGCACGTGGGTCCTTGGGCGGAGAAGGAGAAGGAGCTGCCTGTTTGTGTGCGTGTCAACAAAGAGCTTATTAACGTGCCGCAGACAGCAATTGGGAATTCCTGGGAAATGCTCGCCTTATCTGGGCTCTCCACGCCCCGCTCCCCGCTCTGGCGTTCGTTCCTTCGCTCTGCTGATTGGCAAATATTTCAATTATTTTTTCATTTCGTTCAATGAAATGTGGCACGGGCATCGCGATGAAATTTCTCCTCGATTTGGCGAAACAACATCGGCAAACAAAAACGCATTTATAAATCTCATCCAGCAAATACAAAGTAAAATGTTTCGTTATTTATGGACCTTTCTCCATTCTCTTGTTTTTATTTTTTTATTCCTGTATGCCCTGATCGCGGTGCTTCTTTTTCTGGTTTAAGGGAAATTGTCAAGCGAATGACACATATTCGAGGGGTAAAAAATTCAAAATAAAATCATAAATTTATTAAAATGCACCAGACAGCAGCGGCTCCCAGTTCGCAGTTCGCAGCTACCAGCTCTCCGCTGGGCCAAAATACATTCTCATTCTCATGTGTGTGCGATGAAATTTACATGCAAAATTTAAAAGCCCGCCCAGACCCCTGTCCCCCCTGTCATGCATATGCATTGGGGGGAATATATTTGACATATAACCGCGTCGGTTTTACAGCGTCATTTCTGGTTTTGTTGAAATATTAAAATGGATGACGCACGGAAAATGCATATGGCTGGTCCGGGAAAATGAGAGAGAGAGAGAGAGAGAGAGCGTCCGACCCCCCGTCCGCATCCTGTCCCGCAGTTAAGGCCGAAAAAAGGACCAACGGCTACATTTGTAAAAATACACGCTTTTAGCACCGGCAAATATTTGCTTAATCGATTTATTATTTGTTGCACAATTTCATAATGAAGCCGCATTAATAATGCCACAGCAGCCTTAATGCCCCACTAAAAGATTCATGGGGCAAATGCCAGGCTGACACGCATTTCGTGGAATGAAATTTTAAAGGAATTGCCGGGCTACGACCAATATGGCTACCAAACTTCAATATTTATGATCAGTTTATTGGATTGAATATCATCTAAGCCAGCTAAAGCCGAGACTCGCACTCAACTTATCAAAAGTGCACGCAAAACTTTTTCCTCGAAGAGAATCCCCTTGGCCTGGCCAACAGCCACCTGTCCAATGCTCTTCTTTTCCCCCCACTGAACCCTGTTGCCGTCGCGTTACGCCTCTTTTGTTTGGCTTTGATTTAACATTTTGTCCGTTTACTTTGCAGTTTAACAGGCGGCAGACGCACGACAGGAGCAGTCTGTTGTTACCCCGATCCTTCGGGCCAACTCCCACCAGGATTCCAATCCTAGCTACAGCTACAGCTACAGCTCCAGTTCCCCATCTCCATCTCCATCCCCCTCCCAATCCCATTTCCCGCTGCCTGCATTTTTCTACACTTTTCACGTTGGCAATTTCATTTGGCCCGAGTCTCCGTGGGAGTTCAAGCTGAAATGTGCTTTTGCCGTTCTCCACTCTTTACTCTCCGCTTCGCTGTCTCCTCAGTACTCAGTAATTGTACGGGGAAGAGGTTTGCTTCGGTTCTCAGAAGCTTGGTAATAGATCGTAAAATAGGGATTTTATTAAGTTTTCTTGGAATGTTTGTCGATAATATTATCTAATATAAAATTTCATACTTTTGTTAGTGAGGTTCAAGCAAAAAGAAACTCTCGCGTCATGGTAGATGATTTTATATATTAATAAAAGAACTTATATAGGGGTTTAATCTTAAAACAAGGTGGGAAGTTAACTTCGGGAAGCCTAGGGCTGTATACCAATACAGTTTGACGAATTTTAAATCTATTGTAATTAAATTAAAAATATATTTGATTTATAGTGTCGGAAATGATTTTTTCTCTGACTAAAATCATAATTTCATGAAAGGATATACTATTATTTACTAAATACCGATAAACCTTCATAAATAAAATGTAATATGAAAGGTTGGGGTTTTAAAATCTCTTAAATATTTAGCCAAAAACATATTTAAAAATGTCATATGATAAAAAGGATATATAACACTGAACTTAGTGCCTCAAAAGTGATTATTTCAATTTATAAATAAAAACCCCTAAAAGTCCTATCCCCCAACATGATATTTATTTTCAAGTGCTATTTAAATATTATTTCTTAATGATATCAATATAAAATATAAAACATAAAATAACTTATAATATAATTGTAATAGGTATCCCTTAGTCAGAACCTTAACCCTTTCTATTTTTTGTGTGCATCCTTTACAATGTCCTGTGTGTGTGCCTGGCTACTTGGCCGTGTCCCGTGGCCCCGAGTTCTACGCGTAACTTGACTTTACTTCGACTCGAGCTCAAAGTGAACAGAAAGCGGAGCTATGTGCCACTCCCACTCCTGCCTTATCGCCCACTCCCAGTGCTGGAGTCCTTCTTTGGTAGTGCCACTCCTCCTTCAACTGCTACTGGAGAGAGTTGACAACTTTTTTCGCTGTCGCCGCTCTGTTTTAGTTTCAGTTTTTTAAGTATAGTTGGTTTTAGTTGCTCCCTCTCCGCTATGTTTTCATTTTCCACCCCGAATCCTAGTGGCTGGCTACTGCTTTTTGCCGTCGTCATGTTGCACAAAGTTAAATGTTCCTGCGCAGCCGGGCGGCACAAATGCGAAATGGCAACAAACAATTTGAGGCAATAAAATAAAGAGAGCATATGAAGTGGGCGGACTCGCGCAACTGCGGGGCATAATAACAGGGAAATAAAAGCGAAATTGAATTGTAAAATTTTTATTGTGCTTTCGAGAGGCGAGCTGGCTGAAGCTAGAGCTAACGTTCTAGTCGCAGCCATTAACCGGTTCCAGTTTTAATTCCCGTTGGCTCCGATCCTGGCCCGCAGAACAATGAACGCCATTCAGGACATTCAGGCAGCGCTGCAACTTAATCAAATGGCACAACTGGCTGCCGGGCAAAGTCTCGCAAAATCTCGCAAATAATAATGCCAAGGTCTGGGATACCCTGAACAAGCTCCCCGTTCGATCCCGGCAATCCAATCTGCTTGCAGCACTCTCGGGGAAATCTTTGCTCGCTGCCCTCTTTGGCAACAATTACATGTTTAATTAACTTTTTGTTATGACTGGCCACTGGTCCACCGACCCACCGCCCCCCCTGCTGCCGGCTGGTCTAATTAGAAAAGTGCAACAACTGTCGGTCGGATTGTCGGAATTAAATAACCCGCCGGCCGGGGGAGCGGGGCTGCCAGGATGCTGCGAGATTGCAGTGCGAGAGCTATGCTAAAGCTGCTGCCACATCAAAGGATGTGCTGCAGCTCAGCCCGGTCAAATTTTAATTTAGGTTCTGTATGCAAATGACCCTAAATGTTGTATAACAATTGAGAGAGCGTCGGAGATTTTTGGGCACATTCTTGGCCGACAAAATGTTATGAATGTGCGGGTATCTACGGCCGAGTACGACCGACATGTGTTCGTGTGCTCAGGGCTTAGTCCTTTAGTCCTTAGGCCTGACATGTGCAACTGCAAGTTACAGTTGCCATTTGCGGAACTATGTCATGGCATCACGTGGCTTTCGAGCCTTAAGCCTGCCAGGCTTCTGGCCCAGCAGGAGGCTTGTCTCTCTCCCTCTTTGAGTTTGCAGCCATAGGCCTGGGACTCAAACTCAATGATTAGTGCAGCCAGGAATGGGATTTTCCAGCACTAATTGTCTGGAATTTCTTCAGATCCCCGCTGTAAGTGTACAGGGATTATGTAGGAAGTCAATGGGAAGTTATGTTCGTCCTAGACAATGTGTATAGATATTGTTGTAGGTTATCAGCAGGGAGGCTTGCTTTTCAAGTATTTCATGCTGGTGTAAAGGAAATTTATATGAAAGAAATTTGTATTAAAAATGGCCTTAAAAACATTGGCACATGACCAAAAAATGTTAAATTCTTGCATATTTCCCGAATAAGCATATACCATGTCGGATTTTATTTTGCGAAAGTTCAACTGTTGCTGCTGGCCGGCATAAAAAACGCTTTTAAATTCGCCTGTTTATAAAGTCAGCGACAACTTAAGTATGCAAATCCTCGGCAGCGACAACAACTGCCAAAGATTAATGAAAAACTTTGGAATTTTTTTGGGGAAAAATTTTCATGCGATGAATCTGATTTATAGAAGAGAGACAGAGGGGGGAGAAAGCTTTAAGAGAAATTCCCGCAGCCCTGGCAGGCTCTTTAGCATACGAAACGAGACGGGACATGCACGAAAGGAGATGACAGGAGCCGTGGGCAAGCCCACTGGCCCGCAGGTGGAGAAGGGGCGTCTGAGTCAACTGTTTATTTATTTATTATGCGGCCAACACTAAACTGTAACTAAAAACAAGATTCCAGCCCGAATGCCAACACACGATGTCTACACATGTCGGGCCAAAAGGATCGAGGACACGGCCGAACATCTCCGGTTGACGTTGACGCCACTTTGATATATTATGCACGCTTGAGGCCAGCAACAAATAATCAAGTATCAAATTCCACACGGAATGCTAACGAAAGCACACTCGCACACCCGCACACCCGGACACACGCGCCAGCCTCCGATTTTTTCCAGCCACAAGGGAGAAATCCTTGTCTTGGGGCTGCTCTGCGATGCCTGCCGTCTTAAGCTGTCAGCCAAATGAGGCCAGGCCGCAATTTTCGGAGCACAAACACACATGACTACGGAGCAGGTATCCGCTTGAGTTCTTTAGCTTGTGGTCCTGCAGGAGGAGACAATTCTACACTAAGGAAATTAAAGCTGAATTTGCTTATTTCTAAGTTTATTTTAGAATGGATTTTGAGCAGAAATTTAGGCGAAGGAATTAAATTCTTAGAGTTGTTTGTTCAAACGGGAAGAATTGTAGAATATAAAAACATATCTCAAATGTTGTAAACCTCTCTCTTTATATATACTATATTTATATATTATTTATAAAAAATCACCTTATACTTTTCCCCATTTTGTCTCGATATAAAGCCAAACCCAGTCGGGGCTTTTTTCTGTGCGCCTGTGGCCTGTGTTTATAGAGCGTGTGGCAAATGAACAATCAGGCAGGCCACATGGCAACATCTTTCGGCGGCTGGCCAAGCGTGCTTGTCCGAGACCTTGGCTTCGTCAGAGACCTGGTCAGCACGCAGGATCCAGGACTCAGCAGTCCGGACTACGGAGTCAGTCTAAGCCGATTAGCATGGCATAATAGTTGCCAGTTGCCGACAATAAACTTCCCCTGACTGGGCCAACGAAGTTGTTTGATTTTTTCTGTTAACTTTCCAAAGGAAGGCGATAGCAGACATAACTTCGCCGAGGAGCTGGTGACGACTACGAGAGCAGCACATGGCATATTCATCTGGGGAGTGGCTCTAGAATGGGGACAACGACAACGAATGCCAGGCATGGGCAGACCACACCATGCCATGCCATGCATCCTGCGGAATTTGCGTGGAAATCCCTTAAGTCAGACATGGAGATTGGAAGGGAAAAGTGTTTTGTCATTTCTACAGATACAGATACAGAGAGACCTCCCTCTCGCCTGTCGCTAGGCATTTGCATTATTTGTGTTCTGTTCTCGCTTTCCCGGCGTGATTTATTAATGCGGTTGGGTTTTATTTCCCCGGCCCGCTAAGCTTTATTTGTTCATTAGTGAGTCTGTCGGGTCTGGGGTCGGATTCTATTGAAAATAGCATTGGAGGCTCACCGCCTAAGCCCGACTCGATCCCGTTCAATGGGCTTAACCCCTAAGCCGGGCCAGGACTGGGACTGCAAACTCTTTAATGGCTCGCCGCCAGTCGCCTCCAGCCGCCACCGGCTCCGAAATGAATTTATCTCGGCCTTTTCACACCGCCTTGATATCTGCGAACTGTCAGGCATAATGAGTGCAAATAAATTTCAAGTAGGCTTAAAATTTTCCACTTTTTCGCCCCGGCAATTGCTCCTTAGCATTCAATGTAACCGCAGAAATTCATATACAAAAATAACACGAGCGATAAGAGGGCAAAAAGTGCCATGAATAACGGCAGCGGAGGAAATGCGGTCGAGGGAAAAGCCTTCGGGGGACGGATGGCTGCTGCTGCTGCTGCTGTGAGTAAGTAAAACGAATTCTATTTAACATTTTGGGTGAAATTTGCGCAATTTTTTTTTTTCTGTTGGGGGGGCGAGTATTTACTCTGCCTTCCAGCAAAATATAGAAATATCAACAAGAACCAAGGGCCGTGGAGGAGCTGTGCCTTTTTGTGACGCACTCGAGGGGCAGATGATAAATGTCCTTGCCAAGCCATGAAATGAATGAAGTATGGCCACGCATTTATGTGTGGCCGAAGGCAAACAGGCAGAATTTCCCGGGCAAACAAAAAGGAAACCTGACAACAGGGAGAGGGTGGCAAAAATCACAACAAGGACCAAGGACCAAGGCGGGATGAAGCGAGGCGGAGTCCTGTCCTGGCGACAGTCGCTTCTTTTCTTTGAGGCCGCCGAAACACTTCCACGGACTAGTGGGCCACTCGCCCAGCGGCCAGGACTTTCTGGCCAACTCAGAGCCAATCGCCAAAGCGGCAAAAACCAAAACCAAACGAAGGCAAAACGAAAACGAAAAAAGAAAAGCAGGGAAATCGAGCAGCAAAAGAAAACTCTTGACAAACTGAACTGGCGCTGCTTGTCATTCATCGCGCTGTCAGCCCGCTTCCTGGACTGCACTGGAATTTTCAGTCTCTCGGGCTAAGTTTCGAGGGAAAGTTTTTTCGGTCAACTACACGCACACACACACACACACACACACACACACACACAGATAGCCATGGCCAAGGACTTTGACCAGCTGAAAGTTGTTTTGGTATTTTTTTTCTCCTCTGCTCCTCCGAGCTTTCCTCGGCCTCAGTGAGATATATCCCTGCTGAATCTTGACTTTTCCCCTGCCCTGCCAAGCTGATTTTTTAGCTGCTTTGATGCCTTTTAACTGGGGGCTTCGTGTTTGTTTGTATTCATGTTGTGGGCGTGGTCGCAGCTGTTGCCGCCGCCCTTCCGCTTGGCCCGGTCAATCTGATGGCCAAATTGTTTGGGTTGGCCTGGCTTAAAGACCAACAATGTAGGGCTAACTTAAAGGCCGCCACAAGAAGGTGCTTTGAAAATAAATTAAATGGGTCATCAACTTACCAGCTAGGAGCAAGAGCAAAGCTGTAAATAAACAAAAATAAAATAAAGGTTTAAGGTAAAATAATAATAAAATCAATTCCAGAAATTAAGGTTTTAATTATAACAAAACTTACAACTAAAGGTGGATGAAATATAAATGAAGAAATGTAAATGAAGGTCTGTAAATATTTAAAAATATTCCTATAGAAAATTATGTCAATTACAAACTAATATTATTAAAATAAATTATTCTGTATAGTCTCTTTAAATCTAATAAATAATATTAAGGCTTAAGAAGAATTTTTAAAATCCAATACAAATAAATTACTGATTAATATAGGGAAAAGGATATATCTTTATACTTTAAAGTACTCATAACTTCATTTGAATGAAATCCAAAGAAATCCTTGAACAACAGTTGAATAAATTTAAAAAAGCTCTCGAGCAATAATAACAAAAACCTATAGAAAATATATATCCTGTTGAAGTGACTCCAATCAACAATTGCAAATGAAAATCAATCAAGCTGCCAAACTGTGTGCGGAATATTTTGTAGTTACCCAAAGATTTGCCAAAACCAGCATAATTGAAAACTTCTCGGAGGCAGAACTTTATGCTCTTGGAAATCTGAGGGAACAACTTCATCCAGTGCGTGGTCGATGAACAAACCAGTTAGCAGCCGCATTGAGCCGAACAGTGCCGCCTTGACGGGCTGGAAGATCCTGTAAATCTGGCGTTAAATC
Organism: Drosophila tsacasi; assembly: GCA_018904565.1. Classification (NCBI taxonomy): domain Eukaryota; kingdom Metazoa; phylum Arthropoda; class Insecta; order Diptera; family Drosophilidae; genus Drosophila; species Drosophila tsacasi. The sequence goes on from JAEIHY010016447.1 coordinate 9,779, forward strand.
CTTTGCGAAAGTTTGCGAAAAGCAAGAAACCAGCTTAGATATAGACATCTGAATCGAAGTTTACAGTGCTTTTGGGCCGAAACTTAACTCATCAGATATGCCTCTAAATAAGCATTTATAGAGCTGCTGCGTTGCGGCAACACCAGCCTGGGAAACTGGGAAACTGGGAAACTTTTCGCCCCAAAAACAGACAACAAGGAATCGGAGCGGCAAGCCAAACATAATTTCCAAGTTTTTGGCCAAAATGTTGAGTAGGTTGTTTTCGCAGAAATGCGATAAATATTTTTCCTAGCCGGCTTAGCCGGCAAGCGGCCGGAACTACTCCAGAGGCAGAGTCAGAGTCAGAGTCACAGTCAGTGCAAGTGGACATGAAAGTGGAGGTGGAAGTGGCGGCGTGTGGCAAAGTTAACTTGGAAAACATTAAAATGCCAAAGTAAAAAGTTTCGGCTGGCTGGCGCAACAACGAAATTCAATTGAAAACATATAAAATCTGAATTTATGAAGACCCCCACATGCGCTGGCCGGCAATTTGCGTCAGTCGAAAACTTTGGCATCAAAAGGCCGAGCAGGCAAGTGGAACAATATGCAGCAGGGATTCAGGAAAGGAAACCAATGCCCCAGAACCCCAGGCGTTGGACCGCTACACGGCTCTTCTCTACTCAGTGAAGATTGTTCAAGTTACACATGGCGTATGCGTGATCTGGCGGACCGCTTGTGGGTTAATTGACATGGAAACGGAACCTAAAGCTAATAGATAACTATCTTCCAGACCTGAGCACTCTCTCTCTCTCTCTTTCCGTTGTCAGCAGGACCAAATGTCCAATCTGGTTGAGAAACTTTTCGATGGCCGAAAACTTTGGCAAGTTTGTTTCGCTCTTCCGGGGCCACTGCCTGGGGCTTATTTATTAGCAACATTTTATTATTTGCCAACGAAAGTGATGGCCCTGAGAAAGTTCTGGCCAAAATTCAGCCGCCAATGGCGACGATTAGAAGGATTTTGTCGAAAGCTTTCGCCTGGCATCATATCGCATGGCATCGCAGTGAAATCAATTTCAAATCCATAACAATTTGGCATAATTTGCACGCATAAAACCGAAAATTTCATTTACTCAATAATGCAGCGACAAAGGCCTCTCTTTGTCAGCCCACAAAGGCCAACGCAAACGCAAACGCAATTTCTTTACACACAATAAACTTTATGTTGATTGAATAAAAGTTGCGTCAGGCACACTCGCATGAACACGAACTCGAACACGCATACATTGGGAGAGATGGGGAGTTGCCTAATGGCAGGCAAACTTTTCATTTTAAATTAACTTTTAAGCACAGAGGGAAAATTCACAACATCATCAGTTCGATAGGGGCACAGCTAAGTGCTCGTTTCATGTTTGAACTATTAGAAGGACCTTTTAATGTCATCATAAAAATAATGGCATTACTAGAAATCAGAGGAAACTGTTGAATAGATAAAATCAATTATAGATTGATGACTGTTCTTTGCTTATGGGTTAAGTATTTGTAATAAAATTACTAATTGAAGTTTAAAATATTAGAAAACTTTTGTAAAAATTCTACATAATTTTATAAAGAGTTTTCTGTATACTTTGTATACTTTGAGACTACTTTTTGAGAGTTTTAAAGCCCTTAGTGATTCCTGGAGCAACCTACATCAACTTTTTTCTACACTTTTATGGAAAATAATAATTAAATTTTATTTGGTTACGTGTAGGATATTATGTACTTTAAATATATATTTTCTATTTATACCATTTTCAATATTAAAATAATCTGAACAAATATATCCCAAATAGGTCCCTGTGTAAGCTCTAAATCAATGATCTTTTAATTTTTACTTTGAGCACTTTTAGTATGGTTTAAATTCATTGCCAATTTATTCTTCTTTTCAGGACCTATACAGTGTAATAATGGCTGAAAGGACATTTCCCCTGCACAGGCATAATCGATTTCAGAGCTCGTTAAAAATTCTGAGAGATATGGATATGGCTTGACAATATACTACATATACGGAATGGCACTTACCGTTCTCCTCCTCAATGTTGCGCGTCATTGTCGTCGAGGAGCTGACGCGGACGCGGGATGCCGCTGCCGCCTGGCCATTCAGTGCGGACAGGACGATGAGTAGGCACAGCGGCAGGACGAGCGAGCGGCTGCAGGGCCGGCTCATGCTCATGGTGGCCCAGCCTTCAAGCGGTGTGTAAGTGTGTAGAGTGTATGGACGAGTTGCTGTGTGGGCAGTGACTGCAGGGATCCTGGATCCTGGCGCGACCGACGTTGCCTACTTTCCGGCTCAGAACTCTTTCACACTCGACACTGCGCGCATTTTGGTTCTTTCGCGCGAATTATTTATGCATGAATTTGATTTAAATTGTTTCGCTAGGGAGTGAGACAGAGAGATAGGATGAGAGAGAGACAGAGAGAGAGAGAGCGGGGAGAGAGACAGAGTCAGCAGAATTTGCTGACATGTCAATAAATAAAGCAAAAACAATGGCGAGTAAAACAAAATAAAATACAATTCCATGCCATTTTTGGGTAATTGCAGTTTGTTGCCGTTGCCTCTGCTGGTTGCTGGATGTTTCTCTGCTGGAAATTCATTTAATTGCCTTTATTTTCAGTTTGGCAAATTTGTAAGCAAATTCATTGCACTTTCGCACGACATACTATACACACACACTCCCACCGACGCACAAACAAATGCAAATGTAATTTATGTGATTTTTACAAATTTTATTGGGTTAATTTGTTTGTTTTCATATTTATGGCAATTTTAAGCGGGCGTTATTTATGCGCCTGCAATTGTTAATTCACGCCGTAAAATCAAATCGAATTACACAATCAACTGCAGCCGGCATTAACTTTGGACCAATTAAAGCCAGACCGGACACGGAAACAGAATGTAGAAGTTCTGCACTTGTAGTACGAGTGCGATGTCTTGGGGAGACAGCTACAAATCACATCGCATTTAGCCGTTTTGTCAACCGCACGACACCACGTACACCTCAATATTTTAAAACATATTTCCCTCTTCCGCTGCGAGGCTCTCTTTTAATTAAAGATTATTTATAACTCGCAGCCCGGGGGCGCGCGAACAGTGAGAAATCATTTCGAATGCCGCCTGCGTACATATTTTTGTTATAATTTATGTGGCCCATATAAATGACTAACAACACACGGCCAACTGGCAAAGGACGCGCCAAGGAGATGCCAGTAGAAATGGCAGAAGTGGATGTGGCAGGGCGAAACATGTGCCAAAGTATCCGCGCGTGTAGATCTTTAAACGGGGAGCCGAGTCCCGGGTCCCGGGTCCTCGGGTCCGGAGGAACGTGCCGGCATCAAAGTTCAATACGACGATGATGGCAGAAGCTGAAGCTGAAGCTGAAGCCTCCCGCTGAAGAGCTAACGAGTGCAAATTTCTCTTCGGATTTCTTGTTTTTGCCCGCCTCGTTCTGGCAGTGCTTTTACTTTTACGTTGCGAAAACCCAATAAACGATAAACAGGAAAGCGGAAATCGGAAACTGTATACGCTCATGTTTCTAGGCTACATACACTGGCTCAAATATCTGCACTACACACTCACTGGGAAAATTAATGCTTTAAGAAAAGGTGTCAGCGTTTAAAGGAGCTAAATTCGAGGGGATATTATGTGGCCTATATTTTACAAAAATATATAATTAAATAGTAGCTCGTACTATATTTTTATATGTTAATTTAGATTTACAATCTACTTTAACATTAAATAAATAAATAAATAAATATAATTAAATAGAAGTTTATGAAGTTAGGAATAAAAGTAGTCAAACATTTCATTAAAATATTAGAAAGTTTGGTAATAATGGTATTCATATTTTCTGAACAAGAAGAATTTACTAAAGATGTTTTCAAAACACCAATAAAATAATATATGATTAATAATCATACAAATAATTATATTCTATAACTTATGCTATTTTATATATAGCCTTTTAAAAGAAGTAACTCAAATAAAAGTACTTTGAAAACAGATTCAAGGTTTAAACATACATCAATTATAAGATGCTCAAATCTATTGCAAATACATTTTGTTTGATATTTCCCAAAAATTGTTCTAAGCTTTTATAGTGTAAATATTCTTTAATTAACAAATATTACTACTAATATTTTTTTCTCTGCATTAACACACATCCTCCGCCGCAGAATTGAGGCTTTGGGTGTGCGACGTGCTTTTATGATATATTGACTTGCTCTAGCACGGTTTTTATCGACAACATTACAGGACCAAATGCTTTTAGCTGGCTGCACTAATTTTATTTCAGCTCTCCGTGTTGCGGCCTACGCCCCCAGTTCTTATTTATCTTTTAGGCTGGACGTGAACATATAGTAAACCGAAATAAACTATTCGGACAGCGGTGACCCCGCCGCAACCACGGCTGACAGGTGGCGGAGTGCCCACTTAATCATGTTTTTTAAGCGGCGTTAATAAATCTGTCTAAAAATGTATTTACAACGCTCGCAGTGCCTGCAAATGGATTTTCATGGCGATAAAGTGAAAATATTTGTAAATCGTTTGTCAATAGTGCTCGAATAAAGGTGGAGTGGTATTCATTTCATAACGAAGTCCTGCGGCAGAGTGGAAAATAAAATACGGCCGAGTGCGTTTGGAAATCTAATCGGAAAATAACCAAAAACATTCGAGATGCAGTTGGGATATGCATCGCGCATTTAATTAAATCGAGAAATGAAAGCTTTAATTGAAAGCGCATGCTAAACAAATGCCCCACCGAGTGGAGTTAATTAAATTTACATTCCAATGGCAGTAAACTCGGTGGCACACATTCGACTTTAAATTAAATATGAGCCACTCAAAATCCATTTAGCCGGGCTCTGGCCCAAACTCTGCAAATCAGTTTGCCGAATGGCTTATGCAAGGATGAAAACTTGTGTGCAGCCAATAAAAAGCGCTCCCAATAAAATGTGTGAGTCACATTAGCTAATGCAGGCCGAAGGTGAAGGGTTCGCCCAGCACAACGCTGCGTATACGTAACCTCGATGGGCACATTGTGCCAGTTTCGCCATTGAGGCATCCACCTACGATCGACATGCACTTCAATTTACAAACTTGTGTGAGTATCTGAGTGGGAAGTGGGCGTGGGATGTGTGGCGAGTGTGTGTTCTGTGTGTTGTGTGTGTGTCGGTGAGTTTTCCGGCTGCAGCTGCAGCAAAGTGTGTCGACGTTTTTCCATTTCCGGCATGCAAGTTGGCGCTACCCTCCCAGCCCTCTTTATTTTGTAATGTAATGAAGTGTGTTTGCATTAAAATGCAATTTGAAGTGCAAAGTTACAATATTATTATGGCATCTACAAGTGCACGCCTGCCGTGAGTGTGTGTGTGTGTGTGCTTGCATCAAGGAGAGCCCTTGAGCAGGATACCTGCCTGCCTGCCTGCATGCCTGCCTGGCATTTTTTTCGCGCGCGGTTTATGTGCGCTAAGTGAGCCTATAAAAAGCCATGCATGGCTGCCTCGTTTCGCAAGGGTTCAAGTGCAATTTTATGAATACTAAAAATTCTAATGGCCGCCACTGGCATGCTGTGTGTGTGTGTGTGTGCAGAGCTGGGCAGCAATCAGAGCGTTCAACACTTGGCGCCATCATCAGCATCATCAACGTCATCATCGCCCCAGCAGCTGCTTCCTCCTCGGGCTGCTGCTAATTGTGCTGCATACTTGGATGAGGATGAGCCTGCTGGCTGGCCTCACTGGGCACGGCCTTCACACCCAATCCCTGGGGAGTGCCGGAGTGATGAGCGTTTTGATATGCAAATAAACGCTCGGTCTCCAGCTGTCCGCAGAGTTAATTGCATATTAAAATTCACTTCCACTCGCATTTCCATTTCGAATTGATGCACTTTGTTCTCGGCGCCCCCAATAAGTTTGTTTATGTTGTATCGTGTGTCGTTTATAAATTGCTTTTGTCGCCAAATCGTGTGGTCATTGTTCTCTGCCAAATTGCCTGTGTTGTTGGTCTGTCGAATTTGTGTCAGAATTTGCAATTAATGGTCTGCACAGCAATTTTGATTGGGGCCGCAATAAGAGCAGCGGGGATTAGGTTTCAAGTGCGAACAATGCAACGAAAACAATGAAAATATGTTCGCAGATCAAAGGGAAAACGTATAATAATATCGGTTATGTGG
>JAEIHY010016448.1:0-12212 GCA_018904565.1 Drosophila tsacasi
AAAGGAAATTTTTTTCTCCTGACAGCGCGTTCTTTTCCTGGCTTTTGCAGTTGCTCTGATGGGAGTGGTGGGTGCCACCTCTCTGTCCAGGACCTATTTGCCACCTCAGGTGGTTCAGCCACAGCGTACCTACTTGCCGCCCGCCCCCAGAGTGGTGTCCGTTCCCAGTGTTCATGTTCAGCCTCAGATCGTCCATCGCCCGGTGGTCCAGCCCGTGGTGGTGCCACAGCGCACCTATCTGCCGCCAGCTCCGCGCGTGGTGCCACATGTAGTGTCCATCCCTCGCCCGGCCGTCCGAGTTGTGCCCCGGCCAGCTCCACAGCTGATCCAGGTTGCTGCACCACAGAACACCTACCTGCCGCCCCCGGTCAACACCTACCTGCCGCCCCAAGTTGTGGCCCCCAGGAACACCTACCTGCCGCCCCAATGAGCGCTGCATCATCATCCAATTCCAAGTCCCAGACTAAGCGACATTTCTGAGCTCGACTGGTTTGCGGTGTGGTTTAACCCACGCCGCCAACTATATTCTGATGCTAATTCAAAGAAATGCAAAAATACATTTAATGGGTGTATTTAAATGTGTGACCGAATGGCATTTGCATATTCCCGAATCAGTCGCGAGACAATAAAGAAAGCTCATAATAATAAACAACGGTCTTTGTGTGTTTTGAGGGCGTCAACTTAAATCGGATAGTATTATGTTTATTATGTTAAGAAGGGCCGCAGAAGCCATTAACCCCGAGAGGAAACATTCGAGGCACTAATATATTTTTAAGCATATTTCAACGATCTTGAGGCTTCGCAGGCAATTAATCAATCGGTCAATCAATCCATTTAGCGGAACATTAAGTCATTAGCTCAAGCCGCTCTTCGCATTCGGTGGCCTGGGCTACGGCTGACTTAGATAGTTTATGGCCAGCTAAGTGTCATACACATTTTGGCCTGGATTATCTTATTAATTTATCCCAGCAGCCACCGAAGCTACTGTTTCGGACAACTACTCTCGGATGCTACTCTCGGACAACGCTGAAAGATGAGAAAATCTCGGCTGAGACCACAAACAGCTTTGAGTCGAACTAAACTATCAGGTTTGCGATAATTTTTGCTTGGCCAAAAAATAAAATAATGCTGTGATATGGCCATTCTTATGAATATTTATGCCCAGCGGACAGCTGAAAAAAATGAGAGTTTTTAATCCACAGTCCGAGGCGTACCTAGCTGATAAAAACAAGCCACATCTGCTGCCGGCCGAGGTATCTGTTTGCCTAATTAAACAAATTTTCGACGCGAAAAACGTTTCGTTGATTTATGATACGCCGCACTTCCGTTTGGAGCCGCGAATCCGGCGACTCGTATAAAAGTACAGGAGCTGCGGCCAGAAGATATTATTCGATTCGCTCAACCTAAAGCAAGCAGATCTTCGAAAATGGTAAGGACCTGTGGATTATCTTGGTTCTACCTCGGCTACATTTCTTCCTCTGTTTTCCTCCGGCAGAAATTCTTCATCTTGGCTCTGGCTCTGGCTGGCTGCGTGGCCGCCGACTCTGGCTACAACTACAACGCTCCTGCTGCCTCGGCACCTGCCCCCGTGAGGACTTATGTGCCCCCAGCTCCGGTGCACCATGCTGCCGCCTCTGCTCCCGCTCCGGTTCAGTCTTTTGCTCCTGCCCCTGCCCCAGCACCGGCTCCGGTCTTCCACGCCGCTGAGTCTGCCCCGGCTCCCGTGAGGACCTATGTGCCCCCAGCACCGGTCCACCATGCCGCTGCCTCTGCCCCTGCTCCCGTCCAGTCCTTTGCTCCTGCGCCCGCTCCAGTGGCTGCTCCCGCTCCCGTCTTCCACCAGGCCGCCTCTGCTCCTGCCCCCGTGAGGACCTATGTGCCCCCAGCACCAGTCCACCATGCCGCTGCCTCTGCTCCCGCTCCCGTTCAGTCCTTTGCTCCTGCTCCGGCTCCAGTGGCTGCCCCCGCTCCTGTCTTCCACGCCGCTGAGTCCGCTCCCGCCCCTGCCAGGACCTATGTGCCACCTCAGGTGCACGCGCCTGCCCCCGCCCCAGTGCGCCACCATGTGGCCGCTTCAGCTCCCGTCCAGTCCTTTGCTCCCGCTCCAGCGCCCGCTCCCGTCCAGTCCTTCGCTCCTGCCCCAGCGCCCGCCTTCGAGGCCTCCGGTCCCGCCTTCGAGGCCGCCGCCTCCGCCCCAGCTGCAGTCTCCTCTGGCTACGACTACCAGCAGCCCGCCGCCAGCCAGCAGGGATACAAGTACAGGACCGTCCGTCGCCGTGTCTACAGGCACCGCGCTTAAAAAACTAACGATAATGACGAAACGACAGCAATAAAATCGCACTAAAACGAATTAAATTATGTAGTTTTGTTCAACAATGGGATTATGCGACAACCATAAAAGCTGAGCAAGAAGCGCATTAAAATGATAATATGATCATTAAGATCTATAGAGAAGCACAAAAACAGAATAAAATATTATATGAATTATAGCTAGAAAATCACAAAACACTGGAGACAAAACACTGCCAAGCGAAAAAAGATAACTTTAACCTCTAATCATTATTAATTAATATTATTAGTTTGCTTAACACTGGAATGCAGTTCACGAGTGATTGAACTAAAAAAAAGATGACTTCATCCTCAAGTTGAGCCACCGTTAATCTAGCATAACATAATTATAAATTCCGGAAAACATATGTTGAGCTGAAGACGGAAACAACTTGGATTCAAATAACTTATTGTATCTTTTAATAAAATCTTATATTTAAAAGAAGGAAAAATATATTACTTTAGGGATTGATTTCACAGTCTGCAGATAATAAAGTGTTATATGCTAACCTTAAAAATTAAATTGTATAAAATATAGCTGAAGATTGGCTATAAACCCAATAAAATACTAAATGTACCTTGACTTGCACTCCAAGTAAGATCAAAGAACCCATTCGTTATCAACGGCGTGTGCAGAACAAGTAGGCCGATAAATTCAAGAGCTTTGATCTGACAAATTTACGGACACTTTCGTTGTGCTTTGGAATATTCATTAGAACCCAATTTGCGGCTATTCAATAAGAACAAATGGGTCACATAAAGAGCCGAGGCAATTTCTCACGCTCGACAACTGGTTTCGCTTTCGATTTCAGTTCAAATTTTTGGGGGCTCGATAAGTGGGGATAATCGATTGCATTGCAAGATTCTAAAGAGAGTATAAAAGATGCATTTGCAGAAGAATCCCGTCACTGGCACTTGAGCAATGGTGAGCAATCAACGTCAAGTCTGGAGAGTGGAATCCTATTCAGGATTTTGTATTTTTTCTATAGAAACTCTTCTTGATCCTGCTGTTTACCCTTTTGGCGGTTTCCTGCCTGGCCGATGTTTCCCATGTGAAACATCACAAGCACCACGGCCATCACCGTTCCAAGGAGCACGATGACGACGATGAGGAGTCGCACTATTTGCCGCCAGAGGAGGAACATGAACCCTTTTACAAGAAGGAGAAGCACACCAGCGAGCGAGTGGTCTACCACAAAGAGGAGGAACACGAGGAGCCGCACCACAAGGAACACCGTTATGTGGAACACCACCACGAGAAGCCGAAGGAGCAGCGCGTGGACCACTATCACCACTACGACAAGAAGCCGGAGGTGAAGACCCAGCACATCCACTACAAGCACAGCGAACCGCAGGTCCGCACGGACTACAACCGGGATCTGTTTACTCCCGCTGCCACACAGGTGGTCTACCGCCGCCGCCGGCCCAGTCGCATCCTGTACGCCAGTGCTCCCAACTCGGTATTCCACACGCATACCCAGATCAACGTGCAGTCACAGGACTCTGAGCTGAACTCCCTCTCCCGCCCCGACTTGCCGGCAGGAGCTCAGGCACCGACCGGGGCTCAGGCGCCCACCGGGGCCCAGTTGCCCACGGGGGTGGGTTTCCTGCCCATCTGCCAGGCGGTGGCTGGCAATGTTCCGCCCGGCTGCGGTCCATCAGATCCTGTGGGAGCTCAGCTCCCAGCTAGTGCCCTGGCTCCCGGTGCCGGCAACTTCCCGGCCAATCAGCCGGCTCCTATTCCCGCTGGTCAACTGGCTGTTCAGGGCAATGGCCAGCGTCCACCATTCCGTCCAGGCGGCTACGGAGGACACGGTGGCAAGCGGAATAACTTCTTCATCGATCCCTCGCTGGGCGCCCAGCTGGGAGCTGTGGGAAACGTTGCTGGAGGAGCTCAACTAGGCGCGGGTCAGGGATTTGATCCGTCCTTTGGAGCGCAGCTTCCAGCTGCTGCCGGTGCCCCCTTCAATCCCAACTTTGGGGTTGGCCAAGCACCAGTGGCCCAGAGACCAGTGGCTCCAGCTCCTGCTCCTGCTCCAGCGTTTCCTCTACAAAACCAATTCGATCCAAACTCGCAATTTGGTGCTCCTTTCGATCCCGCTTTGGGGGCCCAGCTGGGAGCAGCTCAGGGAGTACCCAACCAACGACCCAATCCAGTTAATCCTCCCCTGGGAGCTCAGCTGGGAGCCCAGGCAAATGTGGATCCCAATCAGGGCCTGTTCGACCCTTCGGTGGGTGCCCAACTGGCTGCGGGACAGGTGCCGCGCCTCGACAACCGTCGCCGTCTGCCGAGTCGGTCCAACTACCAGGGATTGAATGTGCTCAACGGCAACGTATTTGGACAGCCACATCTGCAGGGACCATCAAATGCCTTGGGCAACCAACAGGACACCAACATTATCGACGGCAACTTCTATAGCCATCCGCATCATGGACATCACGGAGCCTTGGTATCGGTCAATCCCAATCAGCGTTCCGTCCTGGTGCCCGTTGACGACGATGCGGATGACGAGGTGGAGCCGGGTTTCCTGGGATTCGCGGCCACTAACCAGCGATCGACCTATGTGGTGGCTCCCAAGAAACACCGATCCCACAGGCGTAGTTCGAAGAGTGGCAGCCCGGATCAGGGAACTTCCGCTTCGGAGCACGACACCGATTACCGAGAGGATGGCTATCACTATAAGAAGCCCAAGCACTCTTTTGAGTTTTGAGTGAAGTAAAAACTCGGATCACAAAAACTTTATATTAAAATATACTTAGCAGCAGTTGCTACAAGAGCAGTCAAAGCAAATACTTCTTATTTGCCTTTGCCTACTTTCAGGCATTCCAAAATGGAGTTCGCTTCCGTTTCCGTCTTTCAGTTTGCCGAATACTTTATACTTCAGTTCAGGCCAAGCTTTCAGAAATAAGCTCTTCGCTAACTTTACACTGGCCTACACAGAAGTGAGTTCATTCTAAAGTTTTATTAACTTTGAAGGTTTGTTGGCCTCGTAAATAAAATAACTTCTGTAAAATATATTAACATAACCACACGTGCAAATAAATTCAAGCCTTAATCGCTCGATGTGATGGAAAAGTTTTTTATGTATTAAAAGCATTAGGGGACGCGGAAAGAAAACTAGTTCAGAGCTCAATAGAAATAGACGCCCATTAAGACACACCGATTCGGAGCGAGAGAGGCTCCGAGATACACACATGGGCAAAATGAATTGTCGACATAAATTTATGCAATCATTTAGATTCGATTCTCATGCAAATCCAATCAGCTGAAATCAAAAGAGAAATAAAACAAAATCTATTGTTTCACTTGGCCCGTCGCCTGCATATAGAGGTGAGCCCATCCGTTTTCGCCAAATCACGAACACACAACGATCAATGTGACCTGGCTGGCAAACAATCTTCAAGTGTGTAAGACACCGATCCGTGTGGTTTTGTTATGATTATAAGGCGGCTCCCCGCTCGAGGTAATGCTCAAAATTCGCCAATCAATGTCAATATTTGCCAGCAGACTCCTAAATCAAAGGTAGGCAGTCCATTGTTCGGTGTGTATGTATCTATTTTTGGTCAGCTGTAGGTCACTTGGATTTATGTGGACCTCACAAGCTCTCGGCTCTCGGCTCGCGGCTCGCGGCTCTTGACCCAATCTCATCCCCTTCGCGGCCAATAGAAAGCCCCATAAATCAGTGCACTTCTCCTGGCGAAATTAGCTCGCTTAAGTGAGCCCAATGCCCGCTCGAAAATGGCTGCAAGTAGAATTAAATTAAAATAATTTATGGCAAACTTTCGGATCAAACTCTCTGGAGGAGCGCGGCATAAAATTAACGGGGACCGCTAGGGCATTCAAACGCGACCCGCTGATTACACAAATAAATTTTCAAAGGGGTCTGTGCGAATTTCGCCGGCTCCATTGGGGCTTGTGGCTTATATGCAAAGCGAGTGAGTGGGTTCAGCTCGGCGCGGAACAAGCCGAGTTCAATGATCCGATCTTCCAGCCACCCGCTTCTTGGGCAATTATTATCATCAGAAATTGTGGGTTTTCCTCCACTAAGAAAAACTACTCCGAATATTCTTAGCTTGTCTGTAATGGATCATAATTAAGGATCTTCTTTTTGTACATGTAAAGATGTTTGTTTACTTGGCAACGGTAATGTTTCTAATATTATGGGATTATGTAATACTTTATTAATGATGTTAAAGCTACACTGGCTATTATCTTGTACAATTTAAATTACACGAAATTGTAGCTACGAGATTTTCACAAAAAAATAAATACAAGGAGAAATAAACAGTTTGTAATAAATGTTATTATATTCATTATAATTTTTGGAACAAAAATATTGAAATCTGGGTTAGAGTTTAAACATTAACAGAAATGTATATTCTTTTTATTTAATCGTCACTTAATTAACATAAAATCCTGTCTATTTTGGTGTAGAAATACAAATTATAAATGAATGTATAAAAAACTCAGTCGTAAATTTTTTATTCGTGTTTCTAAAATAAAAATCGGTTAGATAACATTTAGATATAAACTTTTCCATAAATTGGAAATACTACCTTTATATATTGTTATAACAAAAACTCTTTTAAACCTCAATTATATATCAAGTTTTTTCTTCATAAAAGATAATAATTCTCCAGAAAATAAAAAATAATTAGATATTTCTTTCAGTGTGAAATGAGGCTTCTCCAACTTACAGCTGGATAATGATGCGTACAGAGTTTCGGGATCCCATCTGATCCGATCCGATCGATCCCGTGTAATGCCGCCTTGCGTCATCCGTTAAACATAGAAAAGGTGATTAATTCTCAGCACTTGGCAGCAACATAATTAATTTTGGACGGAGCTGAAAATATAATTTAAAGCCGCTGTCGCACTTCAGGCCTCATGATTCCATCAGCCATCAGAAGACCACTCGGAGAGCCGCGGGCAGCCTTAAAGAATCAGAATTAGATTCAGAATTAGAATGAGAATTACATGAAAGGAACTTGCCAAATTTCGGCTGCCACGCGTATCCATTATTTATTGGCCCCGAGCCGTGTGTTAAAAGTGTGCGGAGTTCTTTTTTTTGTCTTTGCCTGCTGGTCTGTTGCCTGGCGTTGATTTTCGTATTTTTTTCGATTTTGATTTTAGCTTTTTTCGGTTTTGTTTTGTTTTCTGCGCGCTGGAGATGCGCTCTACAGCGGCGGCGGCGGCGGCGGTGGTGGCACTTTCTAGTCGCCGGCTCAGAAGAGTGGGGCGATTTGGAAACTGGTTTCCACAATGATTTATCATACGTTTTAGTTAAACGAAAAAAGAGCATCAGAGCCACAAACAAAAATTAAATTTATCATAAAAGACTAAAACGTGTACTTGGCAAGTAGTAAATAAGGCGGTCTTAACTACGACTAGTTGGTATGCTTTTTTTTTCAAAAGAATATATGATTTCGGAATGAAAAACGGGGAAAAGTTAACAATCACAAAAACTATTACTCAATTTCAATAAAGAATGTTATATATATTTTTTAATTTATTAATATTATTTTATATGACAACAAGAGACAAATATGAACTAAACAAATATGAACTAATATCCAATATTTGGTATGATGTAGATGGTTTTAAATATTAATAAAAATAAGTAATAACGTTTGTTATCTTATACGATAAAAGATGTACTTTTAAGAAGTTATTAAGAGTTAATTAACAAAACAAATAACATATATAATTGACTTCAAGACGTTCCGAATACATGCGAATAGTTCCCAATAATACCAAGGAAATAATTTTAAAATGATTCATTTGCTCAAAATCTATAAATATATCTTAAGGAAAGTCATATATTAAATTACTTACAAATCATTGTTTAAAAAAAACTAAATATGTACCTAAAAATATATCAAATTATGCACAAATTACCAAAATTGTGATCTATCCAAAACCCCCCAAGATGTTTCAATTTTCCACTGGCCCAGAAATAATCTCCTGAGTTAGGGTATCTTGAAAACTAAATTAACCAGCGCGTGTGAGTGTGCCGGCCACCAGAGACAAAGGCCGGGACAAAGGAAAGGCGGCAGCTGCGAGAAAGAAGTTGCCGCCTGTTAAGCTCATAGATATAGCAAAAAATCGAATCTCTATAATATTAATTAGAATAGAATTTGCATAAATTAAGGCAACTCCAAATGGTTTTTGTTAGACAGAGCGACGCGGCCTGTGGGATTATGCAAACCGAGCGCAGACAGAGGACGGACGGGTCTGGAGTATATCGGTAGGGTCTCCATTTGGGGTCCCATCCATTATCCGATAGCACAAGCAGACTGGGGTTCCTTTCGCCGAACCAATCTCCTGGTTTGGTCTCTTTTTGTGGGTTACGCTAATTTCGGGCCCACGCTTAATAAGTCGAGCTGACAATTTTAATATTGTCTGTGGCCATTGTGATAGTTTTTTTTTTGTCCCATTCTATTGGGATCCCGAACTCGCCATTCACTAATTTGCATATTTTGCGATTCCGAAATGGAACTCTTAAGTGTGGGGACCGGCTGCTGATGGGTAATAATAATAGCATCCGACGACTAAGTCAATGATGATGCGCTGGCCGGCTAATCGTGATCTATTGACTGGCAGCATGCGTGTAGAACATTTATGGGCAAGTGGACTGTGGAAGCGGCTAGAACCGAGAGCCGCCCCTAGATGCGGCCAGAGATTAAAATGTAGATTGGTGGAGGCCATAAATTCAGCTCGTTAATATTGTAGTTTTTAGTCTTCTAGCTTGTAGTTTTGCGACTATTTTTTAGTGCTGCACACACACAGGAAATGAAATGATTTATCTTTGTCCCATGCGAGAACAATGGGAAACAAAACTAGAATTGTAAGGTTCTAACCTGAGCGCGAACTTAATGCATTTCGGGGGAATAGGGAAAATGATATAGTTGTTATTTGATACTCGCCAGATTCTTAATGGCCGGCGTTAATTAGCCAAAAAGCAAAAACATAAACTGGTGCTATAAAAGTTGAGAGATCTTTTGGTCTTCGAAAGTGAGGCGCGATTGGTGGCGCGTGACAACCATCCATCACCAGCACCGTCCCATCTTGAGGCCCCATCAATATCTCTGGTTCACCCCATAAACTTTGCCCTTGACTTTCACAATAGTACTAATAATAGTACTTATGTTCAGCACTTATTTCGCAGAACCGATAGGTTAGTCACCGTTTATCCTTCAGCTTCGCGGAACCGATTAGTTCTTAGCGCCTCTAACGAGCCTGGCCTCACGGCTGAGTTGCTCGAACCGAGCCAATGTTGCACATACGTATGTTATATGTCTTCAACAGAAGACACAGAGAGGGGGAGTCTCCCCGAGTGTATCATTAATCATCGCTACTGCAATATACGGTTTACTTTGACTTTTAACAAATTGATTAGCTTGAATTAATGGGTTTCCTTCCTCGAGCATTTAATCCCCTTTCATCGGCCACGCAGTTTGCATTCAAAAATACAGCTCATAAATTACTGCAAATAAATAATCTTAATTTAACAATATATGTTGCTTGTTTTGATGTGGGGCACACAACTCGGTTTAATTTATTTGAACATTCGTATATGGATATACGAATTAAATGGTTTTTTTTTAACTTTTAGAACATTGAACTAAAAGGTTAACTATGCTGTTTCCAGTATTATACAGAAAATAAAGTATTTTATAATTTGAACAATTTCAATGACTTGTTTAGTGCTTATTAATAGAACATTAGCAGAAACCTGAAATATTTTAACAAAGTTTCTTAAAGAAGTAAGAGCATGAAACATATGTATTAATATTTATAATTCAATTTAAAAGTTTTGATTTTAATTTTCAAAAAATGGTTTATAAAAATATATTTACAAAGAATTAAAGACACTTTAATCAAAATTCAAACAAAATTAACCTCTTTACTTGCTTAACTCCCGGAATCACACTCTTCGAATATTCTAGGAAGCCTCGAGAGCCCATCTGAAGAGCTCACAGCTTAATATCCGGCATTCTGTTTACAAACTTTACCAATTCTTTGGCAGCAGCACAATTATATCATATTTTCCGAACAAAAAATAAACTGAATGGCCGCTAGTTCAGTTCCTATTTCTTGATTAATGAACGGCGACGACATCGCCACAATGAGAAGAGGCTGCTGCGATCAAAATAATCGACTGTCGGCCGGGGCTTGGTTTCCATTGAAGTGAGCGAGTTTGATTGAAACATATAACTCATCATTTAAATTTAAATCGAGCGCAAAACACAAAGAGGTGCAAACAACACGAGAGAGCCAAGTTTCAAAATGCCCAGAAGTGTGTGTGCGAGCGCTCGACTTGTCCAAAACGTTGATGTCCATCAAATCTTTTGCATATGATTAAATAAAACAATTAAGAGAATCCGTGCGAACGATTTTGGCCATTAAACTTTTTTTTCAGCCATCAACTGCTCTCGAGCTCGGCTTGTGCGAATGTAAGCGTCGCAGCGGCCGCGCAGCCTCAACTATGGCTTTCAGCTTTGGCCGAGCGTCTTTTGGCCTGGCTCGGCTTGAGCCGCCAAAAGAGAGGCTTAGAACGCCTGCTCTGGGCCAAAATCCGAGCCAAGTCGTGCGAATTTACAGACGCCAGCGTCGGCAGCGTCGTCGGCGGAAGACGCCAGCTCTGTGGCTCTGTAATGGCCGGCGAAGAGCGGAGAATCTGTATAAATACCAAAAGGTTCTGCGTATTCCTCATTAGAGTTTCGGTTTTACTGCTGTGAACAAGCAACTCAACGGACAAGATGGTACGATCCTCGCTCCTACTGGATCTAACCCACATGGCTTCCGCCTGGAGTCATCCCGCTCAAGGACTAACCCCACTCACCCGCTCTGTTTCTTCCAGAAACTCTTCCTGGTCGCCTTCGCCGTGATCGCAGCCGTGGCTGCTGATGTCAGCCACTTGCCCTCCAACGAGTATTTGCCACCCGTCCAGGAGCAGCAGATCATCGCTGGACCCAGCAACGAGTACCTGCCCCCCGTGGAGGCCGAGGCTGCCCCCGCCCACGAGCTGGCCGATGATGGCTACCGCTACAAGACCCACCGTCGCGTTGTGCTCCGTCGTCACCGCCGTGATGTCAACGAGCTGTCTAACGAGTACCTGCCCCCCGTCCAGGAGGCCGCTGCTCCCTCCAACGAGTACCTCGCTCCCGTGGAGGCTGCTCCCGAGACTGTCCTGGCCGATGATGGCTACCGTTACAAGACCCACAAGCGCGTGGTCATCCGCCGTCACCGCCGTGATGTAAACGAGCTGTCCAACGAGTACCTGCCCCCTGTCCAGGCTGCTGCTCCTTCCAACGAGTACCTGCCCCCCGTGGAGGTCGAGGCTGCCCCCGCCCACGAGCTTGCCGATGATGGCTACCGCTACAAGACCCATCGTCGCGTTGTGCTCCGTCGTCACCGTCGTGATGTGAACGAGCTGTCCAACGAGTACTTGCCCCCCGTCCAGGAGGTCGCTGCTCCTTCCAACGAGTACCTCGCTCCCGTCGAGGCTGCCCCCGAGACTGTTCTCGCTGATGACGGCTACCGTTACAAGACCCACAAGCGCGTGGTTGTCCGCCGTCACCGTCGTGATGTGAGCCACCTGCCCTCCAACGAGTACCTGCCCCCTGTCCAGGCCGCCGCTCCCTCCAACGAGTACCTGCCCCCAGTTGCCGCTCCCGTCCAGGTTGCTGCCCCAGCTCCCGCCCCCATCCAGGTCGCCGCTCCCGTCGAGGTTGAGGCCGAGCCCGCTCATGAGCTCGCCGATGATGGCTACCGTTACAAGACCCACCGCCGAGTGGTCTACCGTCGCCACCGTCGTGACGTCAACGAGCTGTCCAACGAGTACCTGCCCCCCGTCCAGGAGGTCGCTGCTCCTTCCAAC
>JAEIHY010016452.1:0-36283 GCA_018904565.1 Drosophila tsacasi
GAAACGCGGTCGGGTCTCGAGCTATTCGCCCCGAAACGCGGTCGGGGTCTCGAGCTATTCCCAGGAAACGCGAAGAAAAATATCGATATATCGATATCTAACAACCCTAATTCTAATTACACGTAAACTTAAAAAACTGGCCGGCCGCAAGAGAGAACGAGATAAGTCAAAGATAATGGGATCCGGGGACTGTTGGCCAGCCATGCTGGCGTTCCTGGCCTTGGCTCTGACCGCCACGTCGGCAGACAAGCCGACTCCACCGCCCTGCCGCGGCTGCACCCAGCTGGTGGCGTCCTTCAATGCGGGTCTGGAGCGCACAAAGCGCGGGCATGGCGGCGGCGACACGGCCTGGGAGGAGGAAAAGCTGCGCTCTTACAAGACCAGCGAGGTGCGGCTCGTCGAGATCCAGGAGCGGCTCTGCTCCGACCCCGAGGTGGTCAACAAGGACCACTGCCACAATCTGGCCAACGAGCACGAGTCGCTGCTCGAGGACTGGTTCACCCACAAGCAGGCGGAGAGTCCCGACCTGCACGCCTGGCTGTGCATCGAACAGCTGAGTGTCTGCTGCCCGCCGAACACCTACGGAGCCACCTGCCAGCCCTGCAGTGACTGCAATGGAAATGGTAGGTTCTTCTGCTGCTGCTCCCCTTCCTCCACTCTGGTTAAGCTTTGTGCTCCTTGCAGGCAAGTGCAAGGGCGCAGGGACTCGGAAGGGCAACGGCAAGTGCCTGTGCGACGCCGGCTATGCGGGGCCCAATTGCAGCAAGTGCGGCGCGGAGCACTACGAGTCGTTCCGCGACGAAAGTAAGCTCCTGTGCACCCAGTGCCATGCGGCATGCGGCGAGGGCGGCTGCACTGGTGGTGGCCCGAAGAGCTGCCGCAAATGCAAGGACGGCTGGAGCATGGACTCTGAGGCGGGCTGTGTGGACATCAACGAGTGCCTGGAGCAGCAGCGACGGCCGAACTCCTGCCGGCCGCAGCAGTTTTGTGTGAACAACGAGGGCTCCTTCAGCTGCCTGGAGTGCGATCGATCCTGCGACGGCTGCGAAGGCGATGGCCCCGACATGTGCAAGAAGTGTGCCGAGGGCTACAAGCTGAAGGACGGCAAGTGCCACGGTGAGTAGAGTTTGCTTCTACGGCTCCTACTGTTCCGCTTCTAAACCTACCAACATCTACCATGTCTATGTCTCGCGTCTAAAGACCTCTCCTCGGAGCAACGCGACTCGTACGTGAACTTTACCCGCCTGCTCACCTACTTCGGCATGTGCGTGGCCACCTGCGTCATTTTCCAGAGCTCCACCCACATTGCCTGGGGCTGCATTGTGGGAGCCGCGGTGGCCGTGTACATCGCCGCCTCCGAGTACTGGCTCAACTCGGCAGCCGAGGGCGGCGGCGGCTTGCACAAGCCCGAGATCGACACGAAGCAGCTGGAGGAACTGATTATGAAGTCTTTATAGGCCGAAAATCAGAGACACTAAGTTTATTCTATGAATAAGTCGCACCAGGGCATTGATTGGATCGCCGGTATTCTTCGTTCTAATGGAAATTATGTATATTTTGTTTGCAGTCAGCAGCGGCGGCGATTCAGAGGCGGAGTCCTCGGCGTCCCCGCCCGACAAGGAGGAGCTGTAGTTGGCGCACACGCACACCTTTTGTAGTCAATTTTAGTTTAATTTAGATTCTAATATTATCAATTTTGTAATTAAATATGATTTGCCAAAGCGTAAGCACAAAAAAGTATAATTTGGCTGCAAAAACCACTTGAAAAGTTCACTGTTCCTTTTCCGTTTGTATCACATTTAGATATTTATTATATTTTTGGTTTAAAAAATGTACAAATTCGCAAATACAGCCACACATTCAAGTACGGAAATAACTAGTTTAACACAAGGTCTTCTTCTGCTTCTTCGTCGAATACTGCTTGAAGCGTTAAATAATAAAGGAACATGCGTAATAATACAAACAAATTATATTGTAGATAACAACGAAAGAGCCACCACCACCACCCACTAAATAGTTTATTTACTAGACGAATACTTAAGCCATAATCCATCGCTTGGCCACCCAGGTGTCGTTAACACAGCCACAGAGTTCCCGTTTCCGTTCCTGTTCCCGTTCCCCCCAACGCACAGCCTACGATCGCGTCAAATGACTCTGACTTGTGGTGGACGACAGGCCTATCTCCTCGTCCGACTCATCCGAGTCCAGGGGACTCACGCGTATGGCCTGGTACCACTTGTTGGTCAAGTCCAGCATCTGCGACTTGCACTCGTGCAGCTCCTGGCTGTTGAAGCGGCGCGTGAAGAAGGGTATGAAGTACTTTCTGTCCAGGCGCCCGAAGCGGTCGCGTGCCTGCGAGAAGCTTACGTCCTCCTCCTCGGTGAGCTCGGACAAGTGTTCCGAGTCAATGGCCTGTCCCCATTCGCGGGTCTTTGACAGCGAAATGGACTTGGAGCGTTTGCGGCCACTGCCGCCACGGCGGCCACCCTCCGTGCCCGAGGAACTGCGCGGCGCAGAGCCACGTGCGCGGCGCTTCTTGCCCGGCTTGAGGTACTTGAGCAGCGGCATCGTTGAGCCGCCAAATACCAGCGTGGTGAAGAGCACGATTATCAAGCTAAAATGGTGAAATGATGATTATTTAATGGCAAACAGGGGTGCCGCCAGTCTCTTACGTGGTTGTTATGATGACGCGGCGCTTCTCCTCACTGTCCAAGTTCAAGTGCAGCGACAGAGCATAGGAAATGGCACCGCGCAGGCCCGAGAACCACATGATGAACTGCATCTTGTTGTTGATTTTGTGCTCACGGAATTTGTTGACCAAATAGGCCAGCGGAAAGATGTTGCAGGCCCGGCCAATCAGGCACAGAACCACGGACCAGATCACAAAGGACAGCTCCACTTGATGCTTGAACGAGAAGATGGCCAGCCCGAGGTAGGCAAAGACGCAGGTCTCGGCAATGAAGGCCAGGGTTCTCATTGTCTGTTGCATGGTGATTTGAGTGACCTGCAAAGAAGGTGTTAAGAAAAGGATTAGTAACCTGCTTCGCTAGGCTTCAGAGAGCTTACCGTCGACAGGTTAAAGTGGGTGTAGTGGGACATGACGATGCCACAAAACAGTATGGCCATAATACCTATTCCAAAGCGATTCATTAATAAATCAATAAAAACTCACACAAAAAACCATTTCTCACCGCTCAAGTGTATTCCCTCGGCCAGGACGTACGGGGCATAGGTAAACATAAGCATCATGGCAAACTCCAAGGAAGGATGCTTCCTCAAATCGATGTGCTTCAGCAGCAAAGCCGATATCAAAGCGAATATTACGCCAATGCCCGCCGAGGCGAAGAACATGGCACAAAAAGTCCTCACCGCACCGAACACGGCCTGTCCCGTGCTCGCCTGGGCATTGGCACTCGCCGACTCGACAATGGAGGCGGTGAGCACAATCGAAATGGCATCGTTGAGAATGCTCTCGCCAAACACCAACATGTTGAGTATGGGATCCACGTCCAGGGCATGGAATATGGCCACAGTGGCCACAGGATCGACGGCGGAGATGAGCGAGCCGAAGGCAAAGGACTCGGAGAAATTAAGACTAAAACAGGAGTTTAGGATTATAGAGAACAAAAAGCAAACTCCAGAACTTACCGAAAAGCCACCTCGGCCAGACCCAGTAGATAAATTCCCGAACCAATGACCAGTGCCGAAATGGTGGTCCCGAAAATGGCAAAGACCAGAATAGAGCCAATGTTCTGGAAGAAGTTTCCCTTGTGCAAATTGTAGCCAGACTCAAAGATAATGGGCGGCAGGAGAACCAGAAAGAAACCCATGGGCGAGAAGACCTCCTCGCGCTTCCAGCTGCCCGTCTGGCCGGACATCACGTTGAGAGACAGGCCAATGAAGGCGCCCAGGAACACCACCACAATGCTCTCCGGCAGGTATTGAAAACCCGTCTGGAGCATGCAGTGAATCAGCAGGATGCCCAGCATAATCACGCAGATGACAAAAAACAGGGATAACGAGGAGTTGTGCTCCTGCTCCACGGCATGGGAATCAATAAGCGGCGGCTCCGTGGCCACAGTGGATGCGTTGCCTGTCTTTGTCTTTGTGGTGGTGCTGACATTTCCTGGAGCTGCCGTCGAAGCCGAGGTGGTTACATTGAGCAAGGTTACATTGGGCGACGCGGCCACATCTGGGTGGGGTTGTGCTATTTTCTCATTTCCTGCCGAGTTGGAGCTGTTGGTTGTTGCGACCTTGTTTGGTTCCTCGTGGCCACTGCTGATGTCCGTTGCCGCCGACGACGACGACGACGCCGCCGAAGCTTGGATGACTAGGCAGATGATCACAGCCGCTTGGCAAAATAGACGCCAAGAAATCATTTTGTACGACGCGGCATTTATTTCACACGAATTCCAAAAATTTGTTTTTCTCGCACCCAAAACAGCTGTTTATCTGACGTTTATCTGACGGGTGAGGCCTGCCAACTCGGCTCGAAGGGAATGTTCAGTTGGAAGGAAATCATATTCAAAACGGAAATTGTGCATGTAATAGCGTTTAATTGATTTTAAAAACAAAAACAAGATTATTAATCATCAGATTCAGGGAATTAATCTGTCAAGTCACGCGCTGGCGCTGGGATCACCGAGCTGATAGCCTCTGTGCAGAAATTTAGCTGAAAACTGCAAATAATCTCAATCGAGATGAAGTTTGATTTTTGATCTGTCAAGAAATAAACTATTAGTGGCAGTGATTTAATAAAAAATCTCTTAAGTAAAATAAAATATGCAGTGTCAATAGTAATAATAATAGTAATAAGATAAAAAACCAACAAATTTTCAAGGAATAACAAGGATTACCTACATTTATTCAGTCTAAATACCATAACTTTAAGGTTTGTGGTTTTTATCCAGTTCTTAGATTAAAAATCGATGCCGAACTATGATTTCTAGCCCTGACAGCAAATCTCATTTCCGTTTTCAGGAACGATGTTCGCTGTACTTGCACATCTGTTCATATTTTTCCAGCCACACGCGATCGGGATCTTCCCCCAGACTCTGGGGGGTCAGGTCTCATATTATTTAAATGATAATGCGGCCTGTTGTTTTCGGTTATTTTCAGTGGGCATTAGAATTTTGAAGCAAATCTATATGCACAGAGGAGAGCTGATAGCTCGATTACCAAGCGCCTTGATCTTGGCAGACCTTGTTTGTCTCCATAGCTTGACATGACGTGGGCACTTTTTCATTGCTCAGAGATTGTTCGAAAACCCTAAAAACTGGTGTACGGTTTCCCCTGGCCACTGACCAGAGTGTCGGGTGATCCCTGCGAAAGGGTCGATCACATCGAGCAGTGTTGAAGGCTATAATTTCATTAACAATAGTCATCAATATAGCGCCGCATCGAATTGCGATCCGCAAACCGATTTAGAATCCATATTTAAATATATATTAAAGAGCCACAAAAGAGAGAGACAGAGAGAGAGAGAGAGTAATTACATCCCAAAAAGTATATAAATATAGAAATACAGTAGTATATAGTTTTCTATTGATAAGCCGCCGTTTCTTGTCGAATCATCTCGCCAAACAAAAATTTATAAATTAGCATTCGCTTTCCCAAGTCAGTCGCAGTCGAGTTTTGTCGGAGCAGGAAGCAAGTCGAGAATTTCGAGCGCTTACAGGTCGAATCCCCGGATCTTGTGAATCCTTCAATTTCAAATTAAAAGTGAGTAGGAAAAGGATTTTCGGGCAGGTTGGCAGTGCTGCACACCACATGTGACCAGCTGGGCAAAAATATCGAAAAATATCGCAATCGCAAACAAGAAATCGTGATAAATCAGTGCTGCCACTTTTTGAGCAAAAAAAAAGATATTTTTGACTTGAAATTGGCTATAGAAAAAAAGAGAGAGTATGAATTTGGTGAAATATTAACAGGATTTTTTAAGTGGTGAAAAGCTCTTTTTCTCTGACGTCATATTTTGGCATTTTGTTAAAGAATAACGTAAATTACGTCACTTTTGGCAACTTTTAAAAAGAGCTTTTCACAACTTAAATGAAAAGCAAGTTCATATTTATTTTTCACGTTTCTCTTTTTGATTTGCGGCCAATTAAAATTCTTAAAAACAAAAGAAATTTAATTTAATATTTATATTATTTGGTGTTTAGCGCGGTGTTGTTTATTGGCAAATTAGAATTTATGCACGAAGATCACACTGCTTATGGAAAATAAATGATCATAAATATTAAATATGTCTCATTTATATTAAATTGAATTTGTTCATTAAAATTAAAATCTCGCAGGGCTACATCGCTCATCCGCCTGGGTGGCCGAGTTCGAAATTAGTTAGGAAATATAAATACAAATTTAGCAATGACATTTAAAAAAAAAAATGCGAAAATAGGAAAATAAATATTTTAAAATATTTTTTTTTATTATTATTCTTTTTATTCTATTTATATATTCTAAATTTTTCCGGCATCTCAGAATCCAAACAACCCCCATTTAACGGGGAAAAAGATAAAGTGGCAGCACTGGATATATAATCAAAACCTTTTTTAAATTGAGAAACTCGTGGTCCGCTCTTTTACTTAAAAAACCGTCGCCAAGATAGGTCGTGTGTTGGCCGCGCCGCTGATTTGGTTGTCGCTGAAAAAATCGTATAACAGTGCGTACTATATAGTTCCTAGATCCCAGAACCGACTCAAACAAGAAGTAACACAACGTAACGTGCTCTCCGCGTGTGTAATTTCCGCCGCCCCCCAAAACGCAATGCGGTAAACATCATTCGGGCCGCCCGCCGCATAAAATTGAGTGAAATATTCACTTTGTTATATAAAAAACTATTCACTATTTAAAGAGAAGCGTGCGAAAAAACCGGAAAATCCCGCATGAGCGACGGTGGCGGCGGCGGCGACATGCGAAAAAATATATAGTTGTGTTGTGTTTGGGAGAGCTTGAAAAATCAATTTCGTCCAAGTGCTTTAATCCTAATCTGTGCCCCGTTCTTTCTCCACTCCCCAACAGCTCCACCTATACACCAGCTCCAGACTCGTGCTGAAAGCCCTACTACTCCTCCAGCCAGGACAAGAGACCAACTAGGACTACAAAAACAACCAGCAAAATGCCGCAGAAGACAAATGGACACAGCAGCGCCAACGGATGCAATGGCAGCAACGGCAACTCCTACGACATGGAGGATGGCCAGACATTCCTCTTCACTTCCGAGTCCGTGGGCGAGGGACACCCAGGTGAGTCTCCTCTCTCCCGTCTCTGCTCTTGCATCCCGGCCATCTCCGATTGCATCATAGCAGCCTGCATGGCCACTGCATGTGCGTTATGTATACATATATACATACTTGCCTGTGTGTGCGACGTCTGCGTCGCTGCTGGCGTTATTCCTAACCTAACCGAAGCGCTTCTCCAGCGCCCGTGGCCTGTGGCCCCTGCACCTTCTTCTACCTTCCACCGTCTGTCTGTCTGCCCGCCGAGATCTAACAAAATGGCGTCAGAGTGCCAAGGCTTATACCTTTGCCCGAGACCGAACCAGAGCCCGAACCCATTGTTGATTGCTTCCCAATTTGCGCTTCTTTGTAGTGGAAACTGGCAGCGAAAAAACGTGCTTGTTTACTCAGCAGGGGCTAAAGCTTGGATCGAGGCATATCAAATCCTAGTGGAGAGCCGGTGAGGGGGCCTTCCCCTTTGGGAGCTGCATCCTTTGCCGGCTCAACCTGGGCCACCAGCAAACAGCTGGCTGGCTGACTCTCCCCTGGCCAGTGGCCACCTCACACACATCGAGAGAACAGCTGCGGCGGCGGGGCCAAAACCTTGCCGACGCAATTTATAGACTGGTTCTTTATCGCTGCCTCTCCCGCAGCTACGGAATTTGCGTCATGCGCACCATGTGCTTCTGGGGAGCTGCGAACTGAGTGAGAAACGGAGAACGCGGAGAACAGAGCACTGAAAAGTCAGAGCACACAGAGCACTCGGAGCACTGAGCACTCTGAAAACCAGCTCTCTCTCTTTGGCACTTGAACTTCTCAGAAAGACGATCAAAACAAGGGCCCAAAAACTAAAACAAACCCATCACGTTGCCCCCTGTCCCTACCCCAGGGAGCCCAGTCCAGTCCACTACTCATTCTCCGCCAACCACTGGCTTTTTCAGAGCTTATCTTTCTGGCAAAATGGCCAACCACGTGTTCTGTTTCGAGTTGTCAGCGCCGAGCTTGCCGCTCCTCGTTTGTTTATATCAGCGGACAGCAGCGCATATTTGACTTCATCATGTGCTGATAAGGGAGAGCGACCTTTTATACATCGGATTGATTACTCTTACCATTGCGTTCCTATTTTCCTATAGCTCTATAGTTTATAACGCTAATTAAGTTAGCCCTAGACAAGCACGCAGCCCCCATGATGACTGATAAGCCACGAAAGCGTCCCGAAACTACTTCCGGATGTTTTCAGCTTTAATTTCACCTGTCTTGGCATGACGAATATGAGTGACATGGTCGGAAACGGGCAGGAAATTAGGGGATAGTTGATGAGAAATCAAACCAGACCCAGTGGAACTTTTGGAATAAATTATGAGGGGAAACTGTCACTATTTTTCTTCTCAGGAACTCCCTAGAATACCCAAATAAGTCTTCCCAGAGAGGAATATCCCTTTAAGCTTAGAGTACAGAATTCTTTATAGAACAAAGCAGTATTTAATTCACCTACCTGAAGATCCCGCTTACCACATGGTGAATTAAGAATGTATCCCTAAGGCAGCCCCATTTTCACAAAAAAATTCCAGGCCTCATAAAGCAATGTTCTTTTCGGATCCCTTACACAAAGCTAGAACCTGAACTATAACCGAAACTTTGCGATTACACACTCCCAGCGGAAATCGAGACCCTGCGCCATTTGAATGAGTCAACACTTTTTTACAGAGTGTCGCCAAAATCACTTCTATATGGTAATCCATAGCTGCTGACGCAATATTCGAGTTCAATAACGCTTGTTTTTCCATGGAAAAACCTGCCAAAACTCAAAGGGTTCACGTTTCGCGCTGGCCATGCGCCTGGTTTCAAGTGCGAGTACAAAACCGAAGGATCCCAGGCGAGCTTTGAGACTTCTCTTCCATCATATATCATAATATATTTGTTGTTTGCACAGGCTCGTGTTCTCTGCGAGTTATAGACACATAAAAGTGGCATTGAATTTCGCTGTCAATCGCAGACTGAAATTTAAAATAAACTGCATGGCCCGGCAATTTTCGATGGCGCGCCTAGGCGGCGACGGCGAATGCTATGGCAGGGGACCGAGCACGATACACACATATCTGGCACACTAGACATTCTCTCATGCCTCTCTCTCTCCTTTTTTTTTTTTGCAGACAAAATGTGCGACCAAATCAGCGACGCTATCTTGGATGCCCATCTGAAGCAGGATCCCAACGCCAAGGTGGCCTGTGGTAAGTGTCTAAGCCTCGCCCAGGGAACAAGGAACCCGAAACAAGCCCAGGCTAGTGACCTTTGAAGCGACTCCCAAAATCGGTTTTTGATAGTAACAGCACCGGCAGAACATCAAAAAGGCGCCGCACGAGTCTGTCGACCCAGGGACAGACCATCAAAAAAATAAACTCATCCATAAAGTAAACATTGGCGCAGCCATCGACGCGTGTGCAAAACCCCCTAAGACGATAGCCTGGACAAATAAACAAAGTCCAAAGTCAAAGCCGAAGGCCTAGCGATGGGGCTGTGTTCTGTGGTATCCCTCGAGACTTCGGGCTTGACCGATTTGCCTTGAAATGCATTCAAAATTCATTGAAAATTGTTTCGTTAACCAGAAACCGTTGCCAAGACCGGCATGATCCTGCTCTGCGGTGAGATCACATCGAAGGCCGTCGTGGACTACCAGCGGGTTGTACGTGAGACTGTCCAGCACATTGGCTACGATGACTCGTCCAAGGGTAAGTACCAAAGACCAAATCTAGGCTAGGAGAGAAGAGAAAGAACGTTTTGAGGGCGGGTTACAGGATCATAAATCCCTTGTACACAATATATATATTAAATCGCAACAAAATCAAATCAAAATTGAAAAAGGTTTCGATTGGAAGACCCTAAACCTGCTCGTTGCCATCGAACAGCAATCGCCCGACATTGCCAACGGCGTGCACATCAACCGCGAAGAGGACGACGTCGGCGCTGGTGACCAGGTACAGCTCCGTTTTCCTTTCTACCCACCGAGAGTGTGTGTGTTCGTTCGTTCGTTACGTTTCCATTGTTGTTCAGTGTTTCATTGAAAAAGCGGTTAAATCATACCTATTTTCATACCCACAACTACTTCGACCTCGAAAACAAAAAAACACTAAAAGGAAGCTATAACCTTTAGAAATGTACCCATAGAGTATGAGGTCTTGGAGTAACAGGCATCCACTGGGCTCAAAATCATTGCAACCCTACCATTTCGTACTCCTCTGGGGTCGCTCTAACCTCATATACGGCATATAACCCATAAACGGATTCAGTTAATCCTTTTCAGAGGTGTGTTTACTGGAGTTTAAGCAAACTCAGACAACAGCCATTTTGCATGCGGAATTTCTCCCCAAAAAGAAGACTAAGATGCAGCCGAAAACCCTGCCTCATCCCCATATTTAAGATACCTCAATGCCTACATAAGAAATATTTATTTATAAGCTAGTTTAAAGGGTGAACTTAAACATTTTTTAAACATTACTTACAGACATATTTCCTGTGCGTGTGCGCTCCTTTCTTTTATCTTTCTCTCTCGTTTCATAAACACGATACCAAATACGATATTTTGTACGATTAATTTGCTAATTTGCAAACCTGTAAAACCAAAAAATAAAGGTTTCGATTTCAAAACGTGCAACGTGCTCTTGGCATTGGACCAACAATCGCCCGAAATCGCGGCCGGAGTGCATGTCAATCGCGCCGAAGAAGAGATCGGTGCCGGAGATCAGGTGTGAAATTATGGCAGCAGGGCGGTTCCTAAAGGCCCTTTCCAAAAGAGAGCAAGGATCATTAATTCACTTGGTTATGGTTCATGAAAGAACAAGAAAAAATCGATTATTTATCGAGTTCTAGTTCATGGTGGTGGGGCGTAGCCTAAGCTCTTTTGGAGGGGGTCTCCCACCGCCACTTTTGTACAGTTTCTGTGTTCCTATTTGTTTTTTTATATTATTATATGCGTAACTTAACCAAAATGAGTATATAAGACAATTTATTTTATTGCTAATACCTATTATATTGACATCATTTGTAGTATCCTTTAGCCTGTACACTATACACCACACAAACATGTAGCAAAAGCACTCTATAGCCTTGATTGTTATTTGAAATCCATTCCCGATGCCTGTTTTATCCTTTTCTTTTCTTAACCAGGCTAATTTCGAATAACCAAGGTTTACTTTACTCCATTTTCATTCCATATAAAACAAAATTCAGAACCTTTTCCTTTGGTAACTCATTCCAACTCAGTCAACCCCTCACAAGCTTGTTTCATCTTGAACTTGAATTAACCCAAAAATGTTTCTTACTCACCCACAACTAACACTAGGGGTATTGATATTTGATGCAAAGGCCGATATATGAATCGATATTTGATGCAAAGACCGATATTTAAATCAGTATTTGTAATCCATTTTTGTAATCCATTTTGATCTATCGAAATAATATAATCGAATAAAAAAAGAAAAACTATTAAAAAATATATAATTATTCAGTAAAAAACGTTAAAATCGATATTTTTCGATAACTTGATACATCAAACTTTGCGGAATTTTCCATAAAATTTAATCGTTTTTTTATATCGGACTTTTTCTCTTGATAAAAATCCCCACTCACCAGACTTTGGTTTTGGTTCTCTTTGTTTTGTGAAGCTATAAATACACAAAAAATATATTTAACTAAAAACTCGTTTAATATTTTCCAGGGCATCATGTTTGGCTATGCCACCGATGAGACCGAGGAGTGCATGCCCCTCACCGTCGTCCTGGCCCACAAGCTGAATGAGAAGATAGCCGAGCTGCGCCGCTCTGATGTCTTCTGGTGGGCTCGCCCCGATTCAAAGACCCAAGTCACTTGCGAGTACCTCTTCAACCAGGGTTCGGCGGTGCCCAAGCGCGTCCACACCATCGTCGTGTCCATGCAGCACTCGGAGAAAATATCGCTGGAGACCCTGCGCTCCGAGGTGATGGAGAAAGTTGTCAAAGTCGTCATTCCCGCCAAATACATTGATGCCAACACCATTGTCCACATCAATCCCTGCGGCCTCTTTGTCATCGGTGGCCCCATGGGCGATGCTGGTCTAACGGGCCGTAAGATTATCGTCGATACCTACGGCGGTTGGGGTGCCCACGGAGGTGGTGCCTTCTCGGGCAAGGATTTCACAAAGGTCGACAGATCGGCGGCCTATGCCGCACGCTGGGTGGCCAAGTCGCTGGTGAAGGCCGGTCTGTGCAAGCGTTGCCTGGTCCAGGTCTCGTACGCCATCGGTCTGGCCGAGCCGCTGTCCATCACTGTTTTCGACTATGGCACTTCCCACAAGACACAGAAGGAGCTGCTGGAGATTATCCGGCGCAACTTTGACCTCAGGCCCGGCAAGATTGTCAAGTGAGTTGGGAAAAGTTGTTCATAAATCTCAGTTTCTTATTAATTTTCTTCTGTTTATGTTTTCTTCAGGGACTTGAACCTCCGCCAGCCTATTTACCAGCGTACCAGCACTTACGGCCACTTTGGACGCACCGGCTTCTCGTGGGAGGAGGCCAAGCATTTGGAGATCAATTGACTAGCCGCCGACGAGTCACCGTGTGCTAAAAGGTTGAAGACATCGTCACCATCATCCGCGTCAACAACAACAGAAACAGAAACAGCAACCGCAGCAGCAACGTAATTTTTAATTTCGTTAGTTTTTTAAGTTGCAAAAAGCGGGGTCTGAGCTCTTTGCTATCCTTAAAACCAATCTGATGTAGTTGTAGTCGTCATCCCCCACGCATATATATACTTAATAGAGAGCTCTCCCACACAACAATTGATGAGCTTTAGTTTTACATATACATAGTATAGAGTCGTCGCGTCGCTCACACAAAATGAAACCGAGTAGTTAGCCCCTTGGAAAATGGCCCTTGAAATTGTATAAAAAAAAAACAACTTGCGATATCCTCCGTTGCCTAGAAATTATGCACACCATTCTCATGCTTAATTGTACACATATTTTTGTATCTTTTACTATATCTGCCTATATGTTGTCGATTGTGTGCGTTGTATATGTATATGTTTAACACAAAAGTTTTTAAACAACTCGATTGTATGTATATTACACACTAATACTATGCTATATGTACTGTCATTGTATGTTCTGTAGCCAACCAACCATAAGATAATGTATTTTCCTTTACAAAAATATATTACAAATACAGATGGAGGAGTTTGTAATAATTATCCAAACAGAGCAAAAAACGGGGCATTTTAATTGTACAAAAACCACGCAGAGTCAGAACCAGAGTCGGTGTCTTTGTTGCAATGCAAACAGACGAAGAACAGAGAACGTAAACAATTAATCAGTTCGAACAGCTGCTGCCCCTAAAAAATAGTCTAATCCGAGATATTTATTTAAGTGTGTATTGTACAAGACAAGCGAACTTTCACATGACAATGATCATTGCAATAAACCTAATCGACAGTTTACATTTAAAGATATTAAGCGAGTGAGTTTTTGTGTTGGGGAAATGAATAAATAATAATATATAGTATTGGCATATTATTATGAATAAAATTTCACACACTCTAAGTACCCTTCGTTACTATTCAAAATTCCGTTCACACTGAAGCGTTGAAGGAAATACGTAACAGCGCCTTTAAAATATAAAAGTTAGTCTATTTTACGGGCTGATTTCTTATTTGTAAGCATTGAAAATGTATTTATGAGGTGTACCTTGCATATAACAAGTAATTTCCAATTTAAGTTCTTTTCTCAATGGCAACTGATCTCATTTATCCTTCTAATCTCTAAATAAGAACAACACCTTCCCCATTTTTCTTCTATAAATATATTTATATACATATATCACTCGCAAGTATTTGAGTCAATCAAATAGTCTTACAACTAAAATGTGTTCCAGAACTGACACTATGGCCTAATCGGTGATTTTGAACCCTCTTAGCACTAACCAACTTAAGTTCCCCCACCGGAAACCAACTCCCCTTTCGCTCTTAATAATTATATGATGTAAAGTTAAAGTATTTCGTTAAAAGCTGCAGGACATAGGCCACAATGGGGTTGGCCCCCGACTTTTTCAGGCGCTGTCGTATCATAATATACGCCGCGATGGTGAACAGCAGATAGAAACCAATCAGGCAGGAGAGCGACCACACGTAGTGCATGTCCTCGAAGCCCAGGAAGGCCAGCAGCACCTTGGACTTCTTGAAGGAGCAGAAGATCTCCGTGTCCTCGCAAATGGTATCCGCCCGTCCATAGTCGTAGAGGGCTGCCACAAGCCCCTCCATGCCATGCCGAAGGTAGCTGAGGTGCATGAGGAACCTCATCAGGGGCGACACATAGCTACCCCTGCCGTAGCCAATGCCGTGGATGGAGAGCAGGATCAAGGGCACGGCCAGCACTGGGCCCATGAACATGGCATTCTGCAAGGACACAGGACTTAAAAGAGGCATCATCATAAGGCAGAAGGACTCCTACTTACCACCAGGCTTAACCTACTGGAGATCAAGAGGCCAAAACTGTCGGAAGTCAGGGCCGTCACAAAGGCAATCATGAAGAGCAGGGCGAAGCGGAACAACTCCAGCGGCTGGCTGGACATTAAGTACACAATGGAGAGATAGATAACGGCTAGGACGAACATGGAGGGCAGCTTGGAGCAGACCATGGCGGCGTAGTAGGAGCTCAGGCGGTACCACTGGTTGTTGTACTCCCTCTTCAGGAGATTGATTTCCGAGGGAACTGAGGGAGATAATACTCTTAGATTTAAGTTTTTTGGTTCCCCAGGGTCGCCATACTCACAGTACAGAAGCACTGGCATCATGGGCAGGTACAGGTAAGCTATCACAATGGTGAACATAAATCCGAAATTGAACAGAGCCTTGGAGGCCGAGGTGCCCATGCCGAAGTACAGTGAACCCACCAGCAAGGCCAGCACTATGTTCATGTAGAACTTCAGCTTGATGTAGGACTGCGAGTGGGAATGATGTAAGTTCGAGGGCTACTCCTTGCCAAGTCCCTCACTCACCTTATCCCTCCACATCTGCAGGAGCATCCTGCTCAGCAGCAGCTTGTACTGCATCCACCAGCTGCACTTGGCCTGCAGCAGCTTGGGGCTGATCTCCTCCTCAAACTGATCCATTTCGTAGAAGGAGGATGCCCCCGAAGTGGTGTCCGTTTTGGTAGGTGTCACCTTGCCATCCTCGGCCGCTGGTGGAGACCAACGCGTCACCTTGCCATTGCCCACGGCCGCCACCATGGGCTCGTGATAAGAGTCTCCATACTCCAGGCAAGCCACTTCGATGATAAAGTCTGCCGGGTTGTACGTGATGGGACAGCTCAGGCCCATGTGCTCCATGTAGGGCACAATGTTGGCTCCACTGCCTTGGTAGATGCACTGACCCTCAGCTAGCACATACACATTGTCCAGCATCTCAAAGATCTTGGCGGAGGGAGTGTGGATGGAGCAGATCACAGTGCGTCCGCCTGCGGCCAGGGATTTCAAGAGACCAATGCACTGAGAGCTGGATAGGTCATCTAGACCTCTGAAGGATTAGGGTGAGTTATTATTTTATATTATATATTATTTCCTGATGTGGATATGCACTCACGTCGTGGGCTCATCTAAAAAGATCACAGGCGGGTTGTTAACCAGTTCAAGGGCGATGCAAAGACGCTTGCGTTCCCCCCCGGACAGTTTGGGTGTCATGGTGTTCTCGGATGTCTTAAGGCGCAGCATGACCAGGATTTCATCGATCTAAAAGGGGGTTTAGAAGGTTATATAACTCGAAAGAAGTATTTCAAACAGAACTCACCACTTCCAGCTTCTGCCTTAGATTAAGTTCATTACCCAACTTCAAGTGGGCGGCCAGTAGCATCATTTCGTGCACCGTAAACTGAGGGTCCAGGACATCTGTCTGTATAAATACAGGATGGATACAGGATAAAGTAAGTTAAATATATTATACTGTCAGGAAACCCACAGAAACCTAAAATGATGCCCACCTGCATTATGTATCGAGACATTTTGCGAAACACTCGCATGTCCCTGGGATTCTGGTTAACCAAAACCTCCCCAGACGTGCTGGTGGCGCTAAAAATTTCGATTAATGAGGTATTAATTAATGGTGATTACCGTTTCAGCTCTCCGTCTTACCCAAATCCCGCCAGCAGGTTTAGCAACGTTGTCTTACCAGCACCCGAGGGACCCATAATTGCGGTGAGCTCATGAGAGTGGAACTGTCCGTTGACTCCCCTCAGTATGGCTTTTTTCTGTGAGGCTGCAGGAACAAAAGATCGAGAGATTGAGGCACAGGTGAGTCAGAGTAAAGTAGAAAGGTAGGTGGGTTGCTTAGAACTATTAACTATTGGCATGCATTTAATCGACGGTTGGTATCACATTAAGGCGGATAATTTCCTCTTAAAATGTGCATTTTTAGCTGGGAAAATAATCTTGGCAATTACAGTGGCATCCACCTCCAATTATCGTTCCTAATAACCGATCATCAATCAGCACACGAATACATAACTCACTGAATACTCACCCTGCACCTGATCCGGGACTTCATAGCTCAGTTCCGTGAACTGCAAGTTGACTGGTGGCCAGGATGGCAAGTACTTCAAACCACTGACCACCGACTGCAGGTCCTCCGAGTGTTCGGGCAGCTCGAGACTAATGGCATTGATGTCGCTGCTGTACTGATCGGAGCTGTGCTGGGAGCTGCTCGTCGTCTGCATCTTGGTAGTCTTACTCCTTTCTTTACACTCTTTTTTATTATTTGTGATATCAAGTCATCCCATCTGTATGGTATATATTTTTGTTTAGAAAAAGTTGCAAATTTAATGCGGTTGCTATTTAAAGTAGCCCTAATTGTAAAGCCTTAATTGTAGAGCTCGCGATGCTGATAACCTTTCGGTGGATGTTTCGGAGAGCAATGCCCGAATCGCTTAGTCGCAGCTTTGATTATATTGCGCAGAGCTATCTGTACGATGGGAACCAATTAGTAATCGCACACAAAATAAAATAATTTTCGGCTTGCCATAAACCAGTTTGCAAAAAAAAGTATCTTAACTGCTGGAAGCGAGTTTAATTGTATTTTATCAGCGCACTGCTATTTGCATGCTTGAAATTCCCATTTACGACTAGGGACTAGCGCCCGCGCCCTTCCTATTGTTCTCGAAGCGAAATTCGCACTGAGCAAAGACCTTTTTAATGTAATTCATTTCGACGAGCGCGAGCGTTGCTGCCCGAAAAATAAACTCAGATTTTCAATTGACGGAGGGCAGTACGTACACTCGACCGACAGCCTGCCCGAGTTCTGACCGAATGGCTGGCTGTCAGTCTCTGGCTGTCAGATTGATTCTCGACTTCGTGTTCGGAGGCAGCGTGAGTAATCTCTGACTTGGAATTCTGCCACAATCACGACTTCAAAGTTGCACTGGTTGCCGTCTCTGCGATAGTCTTATCAGCGAGTCTCGGTTTCCATAGCGGAAGCTTATGAAGACAGAGATTCGAGAAGCTAGCTTAAAGCCGGCTTCGTTCGGAGCACAGTGCGTATGCGCAATTTGGAAGATAATTATTAGGAACTTAGTAACTTATATTTGGAGAGCATTTTATGGTACTATATGTGGTATCCTATATAGAAAAGGGTATGATGAAATTGGCAAGCAGATAGCTCAAGAATATAAGGTTGCCTCACCAACAAGACAAGGCTAGATCTACTCGGCTGCTAATACTCACGAAGTATCCCTTACAGCCTGAGTTTTAGGGATGTCTTTCGATTAATCAATATCTTCTGTTATTCCCAGTAACTTCTTATCAAAGTTAGAATACCCAGAAATAGTATTTCATATCAAATATACCCTAGTTTCATTTCGTTCTTCTCAATTAATCTGTGTAATGGGGCTAGGTACACCTTCCGATAGTGTTTGATTTAGGGTACCCTCCATTTCACAGATCTTCTCTTGACTTTTACAGATAACATGCTCCACATAATACCCTAGGCCTGGGCCCATAAATATATAAACACAAAGCGAAAGCATTTATCGCCACCGCCTGAATACAAATTAAAATCGCGCAAGTAGCTGGGAATCGTGTGCGTGACCATTGGCCCCCCACTTATGAGAGCGGGCTGTGTGTGCACCGTGTAAACAAATCCCGATTGGTGTTGCTCAGGCTATTTCAGGAGATATTTACTACTGATTCCATAGGGTGTGTGAGCGCCTCAGTTTACAGGGTATAGGAGTGCCGACTAGCCGGCAGGGTCTTTGTGTCTTCCGATGATGTGTGAGTAATGGCGCATGCAAATGCATTGAAGCGGCGAATGTTGACCTTTGTTTTTTTGTGTGTACAATCCTACATTGTACACTGTACGATGATTAATATACATATAGGAGATATGTACATATATCTATGAAGCACCGAAGCCTAATTATATAGATTCCCCGCCAGGCAATCGTGCGTTTATCAGGGCGTGCATGACGGAGAGTCAGCTTTATTTTGTAAACAAAGCAGATGACAGTGACAGGTTCACAGGGGTGTTATTATGCCAGAATGATGACTGGTGAAAATCCGCCTAAAGAGTTCACAGTTCACTCTGCTATCCGAGGGCTACGCTACCGATCGTTGTACACAGCTGATAAGAAGTCACTCATATGACCCAGAAATCGATTTAATAATTAAGAGGGTGTGCACACAGAATGGTAAACAAGTGACCACCAGTAAGTCCGTAATTCCCGCCATCGCTCCCTACTTTCAGGTTCAACGAACGCGCCATATCTAGCTTTCCGAGTATTTTTCACAGCCGCGTAAGTGCAGCAATGCCACTGCCGGTGGAGGGTGGAACAAGCGGGAGCTGCACTTACTCCACTTTCTATTCGCAGCTACTGGCTCTCCTCCTCTACTCTCTCTCTCTGAGAGTCGGCAACCACAACCACAGCGCAGAGGAGGCGACTTGTTGCACCGACGACGGCCGAAAAAGAACTGAAGCGAGCACAGGAAGAACCAGCGAGCGAGTGGCCACTGCAGCTGGCGAAGCTCACAAGCCCCCCACAAGTCACAAGGGAGAACTCTTCTCCTGCCCTTGCTAGAAGAGATCGTGGGGCCTATAAAAACGAGTTTGGCAGGCTTTAAGCAGGATAAGGCACTCTATTTATAGAGTCTTTGTTGAGTAGCGAATCTTGGCTGTGATGCCTCTGAATGTGCTGACCCCTGCTCTGACCTACCTCAATTCCCAATCCCCTTGAAACGGCTCAGGTGTGACGTTTGCCTCTTAAGTTGTACGCAAAAACCGGCAAGAAAATTGGAAAATCATTCCCTAAAATGCTTGCAAAATGATGATTGGTGCCTATTAAAAAAAATACAAAAATATTTCTAACATATCCCCGACATAATTGCAACTCATTGCAACAGCCGGCGCACAGAACGCATGGCAAAAAATTAAAGTTACTCAACGCCGCCGAAACCTGGACGCTGGCTGGTTAATTTGACAGTCCGAGCAGCTGAAACCAATCTCCATCCGTTGTTCCTAGTCTCGTGAGGGGCGAGTGACCGCCGGTTGTAATTCGGAGCTTTAATGTCAGGCACGTACTATGCCAGTTTAATTGCCGCTTTGGAAAATGAAAACCAAAGCCAATCGCTTGCCGGCCTTTCAGGTTCACAATTTAAAATGTCTGGCGGCCTTAACGGTCGCCAAAAGCACAGACAAACTCCCGACAGAGGGCGCTGTAAGCAGCTTTTTACACTGAGGGAAACTGGTTAAGGGTTTGGGGGAACCGAAAAATGTTTAGTAATTTCACAAAGTATATAATTGAATATTTTATAATCATTTATTCGTTAAAACTTCATTAAAAACTTACTTCATAAATTCTTAAGTTGTTTGGACTTAATTGTGATTTTTTTAACTTTTATCTGTCCAAGAAATTATTATTAAAAACATCAAAAAAAGCTAGAATGTGAATTTTTTAGGAATTCTTCGGTTCATCTGATGGCTAACAAGCAAAAGATATACTAAAGGCATATATATTCCGAATCGCCGTTAAATTCTTAATTAATTTGAACTAAAACATAACAAATAATTCTCAAAAAAAAACAATTAAAAATTTTTTCAAATTTTTGAAGGGGTTACATCGTTAAAATTGTCAAAAATTTATGAAATTTTTAATTTTCAAGTTGGTATGCAGATTTATTAGGCTACTAAAAACTAACACAGAAATGCAATCCGGATTTAAATTAATGGATTTTTGGCGTAAATATAGATCTTTTTGTAAGATAAAAGTCATATAAAACTATCAATAAATATTTAATTAAAATTATTTCAAGAATAAATATAGATTTTCATCATAATTGTTTTAAATTTCTTTGTATTTTTATATTATCTATAACCAGTAGCCCTCTTAAAAAATACCCTGAAACAAAATTTTTATGAATTGAATCAAAAAAATTATTGAATAAATATGTATAAATATTTAATATTATTATTTTAAGAGGAATATTGTATAGAAATAAAAATCTAACATAGCAAAATGCGCAAGTAAATGTTGCTGTGAAAAATGTTGTGAAAGAAATATTATATGAAGTAAAGACTCACAATAATTATAATAATTAAATAATAACACCGTTCTTTACTTTTGTGTAAATTTCTTTATTACCTCCAAGAATGCACTATTCATAAATACAAATGTGATTATAAAATATGTATATGTTGCAGACACTTAAATACCATTTGGATTTAGATCGTAAACCTGTATTACAAAGTTTTGTATAAAATAATTACATATACATATAAAGGGCATATATATGCAAGGGATTTGCTTTGTTTTTTGTATGTTTTTTCTTTTAATAAAAAGTTTTTATTCACAGACATTTATAAAACGAATTAATACACATCGACATGTATTTAAATATTCATTTCTTTTGGCAAAAATATGGGTTTTTCTTGTTGATGTTTTGAATAACTTAAGTCCCTAAGATTTCCTCACATCGAAGATGTTGTGTTTACAGCGATTTGGTTTTGTTTTGATCAATTTCGAAACTAATAACTAGGCAAAAATAAATGATAAGAACCCAAAACGCTTCGTTTATACTAACTAGATAGTTGTGTGTAGGTACATTGAAAGCTTTTAGAACCGAAAACAACAAACAATAAGGTTCGAGGAGTGCCGCTCCTTAGCGCACGGTCTTCAGCTTCCAGCGCAGGAAGAGGTACGCCGACACCCTCAGCACCACAAAGATCACAATCAGGGCCACAATGTCCAGCGTGAAGTTTGCGTTCACCATGTCCAGCTCCTCCAGCGTCGTGATGGGCGACTTGAAGTGGCAGTAGGTCTGGAAGCACCTCAGCTTCTCGCGCCCATAGCCGTACGTGGCCAGGGCAGTGCCCTCGAATCCGTAGCGGATGTAGGACAGGTAAGTGATCCATCTCAAGTACACCGGTATAGCGTCGAAGGAGACGAAGAAGCCGGAGAACAGCAGGAAGGGCACCGACATCACCGGAGCCAGGAAGACGCCGTTCTGCACATTCATGGCAGCGCCCACCACCAGACCCACGGACTGGGCCACAAAGGAGATGAGCAGGCAGGCGGACAAGAACATGGAGAAGCGGAAGAGCTCCCAGGGCTGTGAGGTGAAGTAGTACACGATGGACACATAGATCACGCAGAATATAGCCTGGGAAGGGGAGAGAAAGTAATTAGTAAGGGGTAATCTTTAGAGTAGGGATGTTTATCGAAGAGCAAATTGATTGAACTTATCGAAAATATCGTGAAATTTGATATATCGAAATTTTAGCTATCGGAAAGTATAAAATTCAAGTTTAAAATAACTTATTTGTCTTGTTTTAATATATATTGGTACTATATATCAAACAGAAAGAATATCGATTTATAGCACATAGATGTATGTACGTATTGATCCTCGTATCAAATATCGATTTACTATTGATCTGTCGATATGTTCAGCCATCTTTCTCCAGAGTAACCTAGTTCAACTCACTTGGAATGGCAGATCAGCCACTGATATAGCCAGATAGTATGATTTCAGCGAGTACCAGCGATTAAAGTTTTCCTTTAACAGAACGGGCATCTCCAGGGGGACTAAGGATTATACAAAAATTATATTAATTATATATATAAACCATATAATTCAAGGGCATTACTCACATGACAGAATAGTGATGGTCATGGACGTGTACATGAGGAACAGCATGTTGAAGAAGAGGAAACCCAGGTTACTCAGCACCTTGGCTCCATCGTTGCCTATATCATAGTAGAGAGCGCCGATGAGGAAGCCCACCAGGAGATGGGCAAACAATCTCAGATACATGAGGGTCTAGAAAAGAACATAATTAGTTGTCTTCAAGGATATACTACACTCCTCCCATGAACTCACCCAATCGCGGTAACTGAAGAGCAGAGTTCGCTTCAGAACCACCCAGAACTGGTGAAACTGCGAGGTCGGATAGCGTTCCGGCGACGTGATCTCCTCCGTTAGCAAGGCCGTCTGGCAGTTCACACTCTTCTCCACATCGATCATGGCATCGCCCTTCTCGTTGGTGGTGACCACAGCGGAGCTTGCATTGCCATCCTTCACAATATCGTTGACCATGCCATTCAGCAGGCCGTTGTTCAGGGTCAGATTCTCCTCGTACTTGCTGCCGCTGACATTGGAGGCATCGTTCTTGTCCAGAATGGCCTTCAGGTTCTGCACCTTCACCAGATCGTTGCGAGCCTTCAGGTTGGCATAGTCCGCCGAGGAGCGGATGTCCCGCTTGCCATTGTCGATGGCCTCCACCAGCTTGCGGGTGTGGTCGCCGTGCTCGCCGCAGGACACCTCAATCACATAGCTGGCCGGATTGTGGTAGCTGGGACACTCCAGGTTCAGGGTGGATAAGAACGGCACCAGCTGCTTGGTGCTGCCCTGGTAGACACACTGGCCATCGGCCAGCGTGTACAGCTGATCGAACATCTCGAAGAGACGAGCGGACGGCTGATGGATGGTGCAGATCACTGTGCGTCCGCCGGCGGCCAGCATCTTCAGCAAGTGGATGCACTGGAAGCAAGTGGAGCTGTCCAAGCCGGAGGTGGGCTCGTCGAAGAACATGATGGGAGGATTGCTGACCAGCTCCAGGGCAATGGAGAGACGCTTCTTCTGGCCGCCCGACAGATTGCGCGTCATCGTGTAGCGGTGTTCGCTCAGGCTGAGAGTCAGCAAGATGTCATCGATCTGCGGGAGAGACAGAGGGGAAGTGGAATTAGATTTGGGTTTTATTTTTGGTCGCCCACCATGACTTGCTGGAATTTTTCTGTAAACAAACACAGAGCTGAGCTGGGCTCCCACTCAGAACTGGTTCTGCGTTCGAAAATAGCTTGCCGTCTGATTAGATGGCGGGAGCCTATGATTGAGCGTGTCCAATGGCCAGACGTCGACTTACCATTGAATTCTTCTCCGGCTTGGTGAATTTCTTGCTCAGCTTGAGGTTCGTCGCCACCGTCATGGCTTCCTGCACGGTGAGGTTGCCGTGCAGCTGATTGTCCTGCATGATGTAGGCGGACAGCTTGCGGAAGGCACTCAGGTTGCGCTCGGCGCCATTCATGGTGACGCTGCCTTCGATGCTCGAGGTTCTGGGGGTTAAGGAGTGGGGAGAAGGGGATTATAATTGAGTTGTTTATAAGAAGGATAGGGGTGACTAGGATACAGCACATGAGGAAAGAGCTATTCTTTATACATATCCTGCTTACTACATTCCCCTTTTATTGTCTACATTGTCAGAGAGTAATCCTTCTATTCATTGTTTAATATTTCCCAGGTAAGTCCTGGATTCCCCTGCTCAAAGATCTGCCCTTGTAGTATCTGTAATTCCCAGTCCCGTAGGATTTTCTCACCATTCTTAGCTAGTTTCCTAAATCGTTATCACCAGAACACAGCTACTATAATTGCTAGTAATCAGCTGTGTATTTTATTCTATTTTATTTGCTATATCTACGCACGGACACTTGTCTGATAAACCGAACTGTAGGAATGGAAATCGAAAGCAGAGCACAAAGTCCGGCAAACCAAACTCAAGAAGTGTATGGAAATAGCTGAGTAAGGCGATAGCCTGATTACACCACGATACGGTCGATATATCATGGAGGGAAATCGGTCTTTGCTCCTGGTAACAACCGTAACCAGTTGAAATGTTTATGATTATTAGACGCAACAGCTGAATTTAGCGTTTTCAATAAACGAATAAAGATAAAGAAGTCGCTGTTGCTAGAATAAATTATATAATTTACAAAGGAAACCTCAAAAGAGGTTCCCTGCTCAGTGCGGAAAGGTCGGCGGTTCAAGTAGAGCCACTGGGAGAGAGAGAGAGTGCTTATCAAGTCGCAATTAATACTGTTGATAATAAGCGACTGGCTAATATAATTGTACCCGCACTCGATTCGCCATATTCTGGCCCCAAGGTCAGCTGAGTTTTGTTTTTTTATTATTATTTGTTCAGAGTGTGCGTGCGGCGATGATTCGGATTCGGATTCCAGCAACAGCTACAACTACAACTCGTACCCATATACCTTGTTGTGCATGCAAATTATCAGTTGGGAGGAAAACTCACTTGTAGCCAGACAAAATGTTGAGCAGGGTACTCTTGCCAGCGCCCGATGGTCCCATGATGGCGGTGAGCTCCCCCGACCGCAGGCGCCCACTGACGCCCTTCAGAATGGTCTTGGCATCTGTAATAAAGCACAAATTATAATTATTATTCCTATATGTTATTACTAAAAATAGTCTGCAGTGGGAGGGGAGAGGCTTACGTCATTGAGCCATTGAGTACCAGCACTTGAGACCATCGAAAACTATCAAAGAAGCGGCTTGGGTCATTGAGAGGCAAACAAAAATCGCGAAATATTTGACAATCAAACGAGGGAGTCCGGTCATTGGCCCCCCATCGATGAGCTTTTGTTGTGCCTTCCACCTCCACTTTGGATTCGGACATAAAGAAGCCCCATGAAAGCCCCACTGAAACATTCCAGTTGTGATTCAGGGATCTGGCTAACAATTGCAGGGAGCCTTATTCGGAATTCAATTACAAATGTGAACAAAACCAAGCCCCTGAGATGGCTACGTGAGTGTAACTCTTGCATGGTGAATACATAATTTGGGGGCTTTGATTAGAGTCTTGGACAAGATCGGCCTCCGAATGGGTAATTTCGCGCATGGCTTCTAAATGGAACTGATGCGGAAGTGGCTTATCAACACGGCATACCTATAAAGCCATAAAACCAATAGATTTGGCACGACAACACAGCGCCAGCTGCTCAGCGGAAAATGCTAATAAACCAGTTACTTCAGCGGTGGCACGCTTGGTCAGTCTTTGGCAGAAGATGGATGGTTAGATGAACCATTTTATCACAATTAGAGTATCAAAAGTTGGAATTTAAACTATCTTTGAGGGGGTTATAGATCCTGTTTATGCATAAGTTATACATTAAAGCAAAGTCATTGCATTACGGCATGTCAAGCCACCGTGACCCTCTCTCAGAAGTGAAATCTCAGTTTTATTAAGCTCGTGCAGGGGCTGTAATTGCTTTAAGACAGCTTGCTTAATCGCAAACTGGCAGTGAACCTCAGCTGTCAGTCGAATGAGTAGCGACTAGCTAGTCATAGTCGTAACTATCCACGCAATGTCTATGCCAGTGAGCCGAAAAAAACTGGGTCTCCAGCTGGGATTACGCTTGACAAGCTCCGAGCTGTGAGCTCAAGAGCCGCCATTCAGTCCGCTCGAGAAGATTGCGCAAAAAGAAGGCCCAAGGGCAGTGTACAGTAGTACTGCAGCCGTCGATGGTGGTGGTGCTTTGCTCATTCTGCTGCTCGCTCAATGCCAATTACGAATATAATATGGCTGCGAGGAGGCCGGGGCATTCCGCAATCTTGACGAGCATCTAAGAACGTACTGAGCAGGTACTCCGCCTCATCTTAACAGCAAATAACAAATCGCGAATCGCATAGTTGGCATGCCGAATGC
This sequence comes from Drosophila tsacasi, assembly GCA_018904565.1. Classification (NCBI taxonomy): domain Eukaryota; kingdom Metazoa; phylum Arthropoda; class Insecta; order Diptera; family Drosophilidae; genus Drosophila; species Drosophila tsacasi. The sequence goes on from JAEIHY010016452.1 coordinate 26,217, forward strand.
CACTTTGCTTTGTATACATTATTGGCCCAGAAAGTTAGCACGTCTCTCTGGAGGCGGCGTGCCATCTGCGGATCTCTGGTCTTTGCCCCAGGTGTGCCCCTGGTCAGTATAAAATCTCAGTGTGTATGCTCGCTTATTCTGACCGCCTCAATTAAGTTTGATGGCCGACCTTTGCCTGCCTCTCTCTCGCTGAGCAAAGTTCGCCTCCAATTACTTTTCGCACTGACTCCGACCGCATCCGCATCCCAAAACAGGCTCTGACACTTGCCCAAACGGGATGCACCCCACGACGACGACCCGTTATATGCCGAGTGGAGGGAGTGGTTGTCCTTGGACCCAGGAGGGGGGCCAGTTCGGGGCCAGGAGTGAGGGTTTTATTGATTGACTGACTGACTGATGTATCCAGCAGATATTCTGAGAACAAAGCAGCTGTGCTCGGGGTACAAATACCCAATTATGGGGAGTATTATCGCTGGCCATCATTTCGAATTCAAAATGGCCACAGACCCGGGGGGAGGTAAGACCCCAGGTAGATAGATACCTAATCCAGTCCAGGTTATGACTAAACCCTAATCGCTCTGCTAACACCGCACACAGAACAAACACTCGAAATCAAACAAAACAAAAGCATAGAATTCGTTGCTCATTAGCAGCAACATTGCTGGATCTAGGCCCCCTCTCTGGCTGCGCCCCTGTCCCAGATACACACACTGCTGGCGGGCGAGTACATGGCTGGCATTCCTGATGCCGCCGCCGCCGCCTCCGAGTCAACTTGTTGCTCTGGCGAAAAGCGTTAGCTGCGATATTGATGTGTGTCTGACACGGCTTATCGCCCGGAGAGCGAACTTTGGCCAGCTCCAGTGTCGCATCGTGTAATTGGGAACGGGTTACTCAGTGCTCCAGTCCAGCCGGAACCCCTGACACTGTGATACTGTGTGATAATCGCTGCCTGCTAGAAGAACAAAGAAACCAGAAACCAGCACAGCGACGACTGCGCCGAGGCGAAGCGCAGCTAAAGCAAACAAGTAAAACCCGCTGGAGCTGAGGGGGGAGGAGGGGGAAGTGCGTAATAGCAGCTAGAAGCGCTCCGGAGACGTAGCTCACAACGGAACATAATGAGCACAGAGCAGGGAGCAGGGAGCACAAAGAAAGCGAAGGTGTGTGGGGCCAAGGTGTGCAGTATGCTAAATGGGAAAGGGAATATACTGACTACTAAGTACTTACTGCTGCGGTTGCCTTCCTTGACGCGGTACGTCAGGCTGTGGAACGCCAGATCCACGGCGGGCCGCTTGGGCAAATGCTGTAGGGTCTTGGGCTGGGCGGGCACTATCTGGGCCTTCAGCTGTCCTCCGGCCACGGCTCCTGTCCTGTTGTCGTTCAACAGATTGGCATTATCGTTTTTAGTCATCTTGCTTAATTGTATTCCCTTCTAATTTTTTGGGGTTGGAAAAGCAAAATGCAACCACTGTGCCGGGCTGTCTCTCTGTCTCGGAGAGTGTGTACTCGTATTACGAATATGACCAAACTTTGCACTGAACAGCAATTTATTGCACCGGGTTAAGTCGAGTTACTTCTGTCGCCCTTCGTTCCCGTTCCCGTGTTATGGGTTTAGGGGTTCTCTGGGTTCGCGTTCCCGTTCCCGTTCTCGTTTCAACCACCGCCGTGCCGTGTGTGGTGGTGGTGCGGTGAGAGAAATTTTCCACCCGTTGTTGTCGACTCAGCTCGCAACGGAACTCCCGCTTCTCGAATTTTAGGACTTGACTCTCTGGTGCCGCGATCGCAACTGAACTGGGCAGCAATTGCGGCAGTGGAACAAAGCCAGAAATTAAAAGCGACTGGTGGAGAGTGGCACGCACACACTCGTACACCGTAAACACTCGCGCAGCCCCCATTTCTGCTTCTTTGGTTAGAGTGGGACGCCGCTAGAGCGGCCAGTTCTGGGGAGCATTCTAGCGAGCGCCAAAGTCAGACAGTGTGTGTGCGAGTGGGGCTCTCTATCTCTCTGAATATCTCTTTCAATAATCTCTCTCGTTCTCTGCCTCTCTGTGTGTTTATTCCAAGTGAAACAGATTCTTCTGGGGGAAATCTCAGCCAGCGCTGAGGGAAATCTTAATCCTAATCTTTGGGGCCGCAACTAAGGTACTTCCTGGAAGAGAAGAACACGCCAGGTACTGCCTTGAGGGAAGTCTGTGATAACAGTGACTTGTGCGCTGATAATCCCGATAATAATCAAGGTTTGATTATACTTAGTTCTGATAGCAAATACCGATTCGAACTTTCTGCGTAAGAGGTAGTGTTTCCTAGTGGGAAATTCAAAGAAGCTCAGGTACTTCAGGTACTTAATTAGACTCTTTACAAGCCAAATTACAAGTTCAGGGCTACTCTCATGACTCATGAGCTATGGCCGCGGGCTTATCTAGGAGTTCCAATCTACTGCTGATATAGGTAGGTATTTTCATTCACTCGTCGATAATGGGGTTGTACTTTGAGACCCACTCGCGGCCAGGGAGAGAGAGCCTCTAATGGCTTTTATTCCGCCTTGGGGCCTTTAGTGCTAAGAAATGCCATCCGTCCCAAGTCTGACAATGTGGTCGCATTTTTAATGGTCGTGGGACGTGTTAGGGAACTGGCGACACCCTCAGTTTTATGTGGCATGAGGTCATTTGTAACGCGTTAGGGCGTGGGAGGTCCTTACCCTAGGACTTGGCAGCCGAAGTCAGCCATAAATTGGTCATTATATATGAGGAAATTAAGAACCAGAAGATGTACTATATATATTGCCTTTTAATCACATTCGATTCTGGGGTGAGAGATGTTATCAGAAGCCAAGGCTGGTTTTGTCTGGGTTCTAACAATATTTGCTGGGTTTTTGCTGATCTCGGACTCGGTCAAATCTCATTGCACATTGCTCGGTTAGCCGGAGAGCGTTGCAAAACTAAGTAAAGCCCAGGGAAACCGGTTTCGCGGTCTTATTGGTTTTATAAGTGAAAATCCACAAATGGCAGGCATTTTCCGATTTACGTGATGTTTTCCTGGACTACTTATAGTTATGCAAAAAAAAACCGATGAGTGTTTTTCGTGGAAATTCCTAAGGCAGGGGTTCAAATTCAAATCACGGAGATGTCTATTTGCAATCGCAAACCGGTTGACACCTGTTTGAATGCGGTTGCAGCTTTGCATTTTGCCTCGGAACCCCATCGTAGAAGGCCCCACTCCCCCACTCACAGGTTATTGTTCTCCAAAAACTGCATCCAAGTGTGCTTGTTCATTGTGGCAGCAACAAGTGGCCTTCACAAGCTACGGCTAAATGGCCAAATAACCAAATGGCCAGCTCTAATGTCAACGGGCCAGTCTGTTAATAATAATAATTTGCGTTTTTATGGACTTGTCCATGCCACAGCGCAGTTTGTTCGCAGCCGAAACGGAGACGGAGACGGAGACCCGACACTTGCGTGGCGCCTTGCGAAAGAAAACTGAAGCCGGCCATCCAGTGGAAGCGGTGCCACGCAACTGGAAAAGCGTAGTACGAGCGACTACTGGATGGCGATGCAGCGGCGTTGCACAAATACATAAACAGGCCCCGTCAAATGGTGGAAATTCGCACTCACACCATAACCATTATGGCTGGCTTTTCTTTTTCCTTTGTACCTTGTTTTTATGCCCTTTAAATGGAGATTAAAAGAGGAATATTATAGTGAGAATCGGTAGTGCAGCTAGTGGCCCAATTTGAAATATTTTAAATATGATACCCTAGAAATTTAATAATTTGTTTTCAATAGCTAAAACTCTTAATTTCTACCCACAAAAAATGTCAAAAGGCTTTATCCTGGGTACCTGTTAGTCGTTTCTTTTACCGCTATCCCCTGCTTGTTTTTGTTATGGCAACCTGAAGCTCGGCCAACGTTATGTCAGCCGGCCCCAAACCAAAACAACAAACTTGTTTTCCCGCCACTTGGCCTGGCACGACGACGACGACGACGACCAAGGAGAACGTGCCAATTGTTGCACTGCGCCAGCTTAGCTGCTACTTGTCTTGTCTATGTGTTAACTCTCTTCCAGGCTTTCTCCCCTTCCAAAGGGAATAACCCGAAAAAAAGAATCTTGACAACGCCTTTTAATGAGCGGCGCCTGTAAATCGAGTATACGTACTGTACGCACTCTAGGCGCCGCCTAAAAGCAGGCTACTCTTCGTGAGGGATCTTTTGGGGGATCCAATCAATACTTTTCTTCTACTCAGAGTTCATCGTTTGGTAAATAACAGCTGATACCCTTGAGTTGTGTCCAGTGAACTTTGTACCAGAGGTGGTGGGGTGTGGTATCCATTTGTTGAGAGAGACAGAGAGTGAGAGCTCTCTCCATGCGCATAACAAGATGCGGAACTGTTGCTCTCTCTTGCAGCTGCAGCGCTGCGCTGCGACGATGTAAAAGTAATGCTGTAACAGGCTGAGGGGGTAGTGGAAGGTTTGTTTTGTTATGGAAATAGCAGAGAGAGCGAGAAGCAGCCAGAGAGCAGAGGAGAGAGCAAAGGCTGAACAGTGACTGACACAAGATTAGCCACACTGTGACTAGAATGATTAAGTATTTATTTTTAGATATGTCATTGCCCCCCCAGGTGTGTTTCTCTGTTGCTCATCACTCTCGTTTTCTTTTATTTATTTTTTTAATTCCTTGCCCGCATAGTTTGCAGTGTAGCGAATCAGTAACGGTAGATTTCGCCTAATTCCCAAGCCTTGAAACACTCTGCGCCCGCTCTCTGAGAGATGCCATTCCGCCTCTGTTTTGGGACCCGACGCCCCCCTCCGCACGCCCTGGGAGGCTACATATGTATGCCTCTGCCGCGGTCGCTGCCATCGCCAACTGCACACAACGCGATAAAGAAAAACCCGAGGAGGCGTACGAGCCGAAACGAAACAAAAAACGAAACGAAAAGCGGAAAAAAGTGAATGTTGTCGCGCTAACTGTGCTCAAAAGCCTTCCAAAGCTCGCATTGCTCGGGTGTCCTCAGCAGTCGCTCCGCAGCAGCCACTGAAGCAGCAGAAAACGGAAAACAGAAACTGAAAAACAGAAAACCCAAAACAGAAAGTCCCGCTAAGATCCGATCCGAAAAGTCCAGAGAAGACCTGCAAGTAGAGCAAAAATATTCCAGACGTAACGTGGACAAACGAGCAGTGAACAGTAAGTGCCGTCCACGGGAAAAGCATTTGGGAAAACCTGAGGAAACTCGCCTAATTACATAAAAGTGTCAGCCAGCAGCATCCTTGAGCTACTGCGCACATACATACACAGAGTTAAAGACCGAAAGAAAGTGTCCTTTTGTCCTCTAACCCCTGCGTTTCCCCTTGCTCTTCTCCCCCTCGTTTCCGCGCTGCCCCGCCGCAGGATCATGGCATTCCGTGTGGCCGGACTCTTCCTGAAGCGGGAGCTAGTGGCTCCCGCCGCCCAGCAGATACGCCTGCTGCGCACCTCCAACGCCACGCGCTCCCAGTTCCTGGCCAACTCGCCCAACACGGCGCTGGACAAGAGCATCCTGCAGCGGTATCGCAACCTCGAGACGCCCGCCAACCGGGTGCAGGCCACCTACCTGTGGATCGACGGCACCGGCGAGAATATCCGCTTGAAGGATCGTGTCCTGGACAAGGTGCCCAGCTCCGTGGAGGATCTGCCCGACTGGCAGTACGACGGCAGCTCCACCTACCAGGCGCATGGCGAGAACTCGGACACCACCCTGAAGCCCCGCGCCCTGTACCGCGACCCCTTCAAGCCCGGCAAGAACGATATCATCGTCCTGTGCGACACCTACAACGCGGACGGCAATCCCACGGCCTCCAATAAGAGGGCATCCTTCCAGGCGGCCGTCGACAAGATCGGCTCCCAGGAGCCCTGGTTCGGCATCGAGCAGGAGTACACGCTGCTGGACGTGGACGGACGTCCCTTCGGCTGGCCCGAGAACGGTTTCCCCGCGCCACAGGGTCCCTACTACTGCGGCGTGGGCGCCGACCGTGTCTACGCCCGTGATCTCGTCGAGGCCCATGCCGTCGCCTGCCTGTATGCCGGCATCGACTTCGCCGGCACCAACGCAGAGGTGATGCCCGCCCAGTGGGAGTACCAGGTGGGACCCAGCAACGGCATGAAGGCCAGCGATGACCTCTGGGTATCGCGGTACATCCTACAGCGCATCGCTGAGGAGTACGGCGTGGTGGTGACCTTCGACCCCAAGCCCATGGAGGGCCAGTGGAACGGCGCCGGTGCCCACACCAACTTCTCCACGAAGGCGATGCGCGCCGACGGCGGCATCAAGGCCATCGAGGAGGCGATTGAGAAGCTGAGCAAGCAGCACCAGCGCCACATCAAGGCCTACGATCCCAAGGAGGGCAAGGACAACGAGCGGCGGCTGGTGGGTCGCCTCGAGACCTCCAGCATCGACAAGTTCTCGTGGGGCGTGGCCAACCGCGCGGTGAGTGTGCGAGTGCCCCGCGGCGTGGCGACAGCCGGCAAAGGATACTTCGAGGACCGCCGGCCCAGCTCCAACTGCGATCCCTACGCCGTGTGCGGCGCCCTCGTCCGCACCTGCCTGCTGAACGAGTAGAGGAGACCGAACGCTGGTGGGCGTTGTTGTACATAGTAACAAATATTGTTGAACTTTGGATTCCGATTCCGAATCCGATTTGTATTTGGGTTCGGTTTCGGTGGAGCAAAAAGACAGGAGCGAGTAGCGGCACGAGTAGCGTGCCGATAGCATTTAAGACACTGGGCGGGTTGGCAAAAAGAATCGGAGGAGAAATAGAAAACATTCTGCCATAAATATTTTACAAATTATGTATACCTTATCTTTGCTTTAATCTAAATAATAAATACCCCAATGTACCCCACGGAATGCGCTACGTGCTGAGGCGAGGGAGGAGAATCCATTGGTTCCGGCCAAAATCCATTTGTAGACTCCAAAGTTTTGACCGCGCACTTGTTGAAAAATTGAATTTACGAAACATATATCACTGAAATTGGACGATATCGATACCTATTATCATTCATATCCCACATAACATATAGAAGTTTGTTGAATGCAATTTTAAAGAGAAACACCTAGTATACATTATGCAAAGGCCTATATATAAGACTCTTCACTGTTCGCTTTCTATATGTACTTATCTTATAAATGTCTCTGCAGAATTCCAATGCAATTCAAATAAACATTTCGCGTAAAAGCACAAAGTTGTAAACAAAACAAACACACACATTACTAAATTCTAATTTATTTTCGCTCTCTTTTAGTTTTGTTTTTGGAGAGCTTTCAAAACAACCACAACTACTCGCTGCAGCAGAATTTCAAAATATAGAACGTTTTGTTTTGTAAATAAGTGCGGCGTTGGCGACCTGAAGCAAGACCTTGTTTTTAATGGAAACTTTTCCACCAGCCGCAGTCCCAGTCCCAGTTCCTCGTCCCCCTTGGCTGACACTGAAAGTTTTCCAAGATTAATGCGTGGGGCCTGTGACTGTATGGAAAGAAAATATATGAACCATATATGCTGGGTGCTACATATAGGCCTCTTTGTAAGATATATACTGTGAGAGGAAAGTTTTCCCTGGCTGGCGATGCATACAGTCAGCAGAAGGGGCCAAGGGAGAGGGTATTGATTTACCCAAGACGGTATTTGAAGAACTCTTTCACGAAATATGAGTTTCCATTTGATATTTTGTGTATCAAAAGAAGATATGTATTCAAATGCCATCGAAATACATATCAGAATACAGTGTGTAAAGGGGATTCGAATAATTATTTTTGAGGTTTTCTTAGGATCATATTAATATTTAATATTTTCACATTTAAAATCGTTTTAAGGTCCAAGTAAAATGAAACAAAAAAGTAGACCCTTAAGTAGCTAGAATTCCCCAGTTTATAGCAGGTTAATGTTTGTTCAGATTTCATTATAGAAAATGTAGTGGTAATGGCACTGCGACTGGGACTGGGACTGCGACTGGAAATGACCATGTTGACATTCCGAGGTGCAGCTTGTTTGTGGCGGATTACGGATTACGGTGCACGCAAGTGCAATGGGGTCGAGAGCTGGCAAAAGATAAGGCGAAACGGTTTGTCCGGTTTGCTAAAAACAAGAGCAAAAAATAAGGCTGAATGCACTCAGCTGGGCGCAGTGCTGATAATCTGTGGCAAGGGCCCAGGGATTACCCATACTCCAAAGATAACCCCGCCAGATGTTGACGGTGGGATGGACATTCCTCCGCCCAAACCCGTTTCCCTTCCCCCGCGTGACAGGGGTTAGATATCAAATATATAAGTTATTTAACAAAACACATAAACAATGATAATCAAGACTCGTAGAACTCGAGATCGAGAGTTCCGCACCATAGACCAGATCATTAATGAGTGTGTGGAGCAGGTTTAAATTGGTATGCATGAAACGAGTTCGGGGATGTCAACACCAGCGGCTTACAATGCAGGCTGCGGAGATCTGAGGAGATGGAGATCCAGTTATGCTGCCGACCACATTTGCATAATATGGAATGATAAGCCTCCGCCAAGTGGCCCAAGAAATGCGGTTTTTCCAGCGAAGAACACACATAATCTTATCGGTGAATCAACTCAATAACACTTTACGATAGGTGGGCTCTAAAAATAGCTGCATTTTGCACCGCCCAAGCTTAAGAATATCCGCTAAAGCTATAGATTATAGCATTAAGGCAACGCAGATTATGCAACAGCCAATCTAATTTGCACAAAAACTGATAAAAGAGGCCGAAAAGCGACCACAGACATTAGCACACAATTTGAATAAAACAGTTTAGACGAGTGGCGTTTAAAGTCCGTCCGAGAGCTGGCCTGATAACGACTCCAACACAGGCCACCATTATTTGGCCTTCCGCCTGCAAAAGTCTGACCATTATCTGCTCGTTTAACTCGGTCAACACGGAGTGGTGATGGCCGCGGCTCCTCCTCGGGCTCGGTTATCACAGGGCCATAAATCATTCCGCAAGGAATAAAAACATTGCGCTCTGGGTTTTGCTGGGGAATTACTTTTAAAACTTAATTGATGTAATCAATGTGGGGCTATACGTTGGCGGAGGAAACATTCCACCCAAACGCCTGTGCCGGCGAATGTTTAGCCAAATAAATATAAATATTCTATAAGAACGGGGCGCACGGCCACGGCCTCTGAACGTGATTGCGAATGCCCCCCGATCTGGGGAGGGTACAGTGGGGCCCAAGAAAGGTGGGCCAGGGGATCCATTATCTTGGGCAGAGATTGTGTTTAACAGGGTAGAGATATGACATAGATAATCTTTAATTGTTTTACAACATAATAGGTACCAGAACCAGCTGGGAATTTGATTTATTTAATTGATATTTAATGTTTTTATTAAGATTTATTATATCAATGTTTAAGGTTAAGGTTTCAGGGTTATAACCATTTAAGGAATGTAAATAGATATTTCTTAAATTTATATAATAACTCTTAGTTACCATTCATGTAACATTTATTACACCAACCCCAATTTCCCACCAACATTTTATTTCCGTGCAGCCAAACATCGCGATCGCGAATCGGCAATCGGGCGAGAATCTGGCTTTACATGGCGCCGAAAGTGGGTCAAGAAACCCGTCGCGGGAGGTGAACTCGACCACTGATAACGCCAGATTTACAGCCCCGATGTTGGACACTGTATAGCATACACGTAATGCCATTGGGGGCGACTACGTCACAGGCACCCCGACACCGGCACCGGCTGCGGCAATAAAGAGTCAGCAAAAACAGAGCCTAACCTGTTTATGGATCGCTCCGATCGTTGCTGGGGGCATTGTTTATACTTTTATGTGTGTTTTCAATTGGCCAAACCAACTGCCTGTTGAGATTACGCTTTACGGCTCCAGTTATAGCCGCAGCAAGTCATAATTGATGGCTCGAATCGAAAATATATGACCAGCACTCGGGACGCGATTATAAAACCTGTCAACCTGCCTGCCAGTTATCAGCGGTGCCGCGGTGTCAAGTCCTGTGACTGATGTCCGAAAGTGAAATGGAACGGTCACGTAGCCTGCAACTGGGTCATAATCG